>JAFVLL020027670.1:0-32392 GCA_021397915.2 Tor tambroides
TTTTAGTTGGAAACAATAGTTTTAAGTTAAAAAATCTTTTAATGATGATGTTTTTCACTTTAATTGATGGAATTGTGGATTACTTGTGGATTATTACGACATGATAGATCAGCCATTTGGACTCATTTTGACGGCACCCATTCACTGCACACTGGTGAGCAAGTGATCTACTATAATGCTAAATTTCTCCAAAGAAAGAAACAAACTCATCTACATCTTGGATGGCCTGGGGGTGAGTAAATGTTTCTTCAATTTTCATTTTTGGATGAACTTTCCCTTTAAATGAAGGCCACGAGACTGAATGTCCTCATCAAAAAATGCACATTGGACAGGGTCATGCAATTAATTGTGTAAAGTGTACACCATAATGTGAAAAACACAAAAGAAATCAATAAACCGAGTCTTTAAATGAGAACAATTCTACAAGCTTTTGTCTTGTAATGAGGACATCTTTGTAATGTGATGGCAAAAATCAAAGTTTTCAGTAACCTTTTCCAAGTCTCAAAGCTGTTTTGTTTGTCGTTAATTGCAGTACTTGGCTCTGAAATTTTACCTGAATAGATGAACATTTTTGTTGTAAGCACATCTAATTAACCTTTAGCATTGTTTTCTGCACCGCTACTGAATCTGCAGGGCCACAGCACGGAAATGATATTTTACCTGAGTAATGAGCTTGCAGTCTGAGTTAAATGTGATAAGATGAAAATACTGTGTATCGTAAATAATAATACAACTATAAATAAAGCAATGTGCCGTTCTATTTTTTTTTTTTCTCTCTTCACTGGCTGCACTCAAACACAAACACAGCACAAACAGTGCCATCTGACACATGAACAAAGGACTCATGATTTGATTCTTTTAATGAATTATGAATGAATTTGTTAATTAGTTCTTTTAATAAATTTAATGAATCATTTAACACAGGGTTACCAGTTTGAATCCAATCAGTGAGTTGATTCAGTTCGAATCCATCACTGAATCAATCCATATATATCTAAATACAGAGATTTTTGATACATTATATAGACACACACATAGAAGCTAAATATTTGTTTATTTCAAAGTTTAATCAAATGTAATATATTTAAGAGTAATGTGTATTTTTTTAGCATTAATATATTGTTAAAATTAATGTTGAAAAGTATGAATATAATAATTTGTTTATTTATATTAAAACAATAAAATGTATTTTTACAGAACATTCATATTAATATATTGTTAAAATCAATGCAAAACTACATTTGTTGTTTTGTTTAATACAAATTTGAAACAAGTTATATTATATTCATACTTTTATACCTTTTAACATTAATTTTAACAATATATTATTGTAAAACTACATTTACTGTTTTGTTTAATGTAGATTTTTAACATAATTATATAGTATTCAAACATTTTACTTCCAAAAACAATACATTTGACACAATTTTACTAATTGTAATTACTATATAGGGCTTATGTCTAATCGAATTAATTGCACATTTTGGCTGAGAAACAACCTCCCAAAATATACGCAATATACGCAGATGCTGTGTGTATGTACGTACACACACACACACTTACTTACATACACATATAGCACTGAAATGCATTACAAACGTTTCTGAATTCTTGTAAATATAGCAACTTACATTTTTTAGCTAGCTTCTAATCCACTTTTCAATTACCTACTAAAGCATAACATTCATTTTATTATCTCTGTTGCACTAGACTAAGAGGATTTTTATGAAAGGTAGGACAAACACATTACTTTTTTTTTTTTTTTTTTGCCCCATTTTCTTTTCCACCTTGTCTTTGACAGTGTACCAATGCAGCACATGTTTTTTGATAACGCGGCTCCTCTTTCATCTTCCCGCATGTTGTCTCTGGAACTAACCTGTGTGCGTGCCTCATTCGTTTCTCATGTGTGTGCGGCGAGCACTGGCTGTTTTCGTATGCGCTGTGTTCACTGGGGAGCTGGATGGGGCTTTTGAAGAGAGGGCAAGTCCCCTACATTTAAGCCCAGTTGATTGACAGTTCATTCCCTCACCCGGTTCCACATGCCTGAATTTCCTGCGTTCTCCTCAGAGCTCTGATCCTGCCAATTGGACTGTCACACACTCAGACACACACACACACATACTGCACCTACAATTAAACATGCCCTATCGTATTGGATTCCACTAGTTATTCCCACTAACCACCACCTGTAACTAACCATCTGGCACCATCCAGAAAATGGCAAATCTGACAAATTGTCTTGATGAATTACAGGAAGCTGGTTTGTTTACACCATGACAGCTGGTGTGATTTTATCATCACTTAAATCCGACGGGAAGGATGTGGCGAACAGCTCTTGAAAGGCTTGCTTGATGGGAGGTCGACAGTGTTGGAAAGTTACTTTGAAACTTGCAAAGCTAATCTACTAAATATTTCAAGTATAGCCAATCTCTAAATAATTTTTTGGGGAAAAAAATTAGATACACTTCAAGCTACTAACAAAAAAGCAGCTAATTACATTATTTAGAGCAGGGGTGGGGGCCGGTGTCCCTGCAGAGTTTAGCTCCAACCCTAATCAAATACACCTGCAGCAGCTAATCAAGGTCTTCAGGATGCAGTTAGGTATTTTTTTTTTCCAGGGTTTTTCAGTGCTGGAGCTAAACTCTGCAGGAGAGTGGTCCTCCAGGATCAACGTTCCCCACCCCTGATTTAGAGGGACAGTATTTTTTTATTATTATGATTAACCCATCATATAATTTTGAACATCAAAAGCTAAATATTTTGCTAAAAACATATTTCTATATATAACAAAATGTGATATTTATTATAGATTTATGACATTTATTTACTTTTTTGTTTGATTTTACACAAATTATATGGTATTCAAACATTTTACTTTGAAAAATCATACATTTGATAGAATTTTACTGTATGTAGCGGTCTTGTCCTGTTAAATTTAATATAATTCTTACTGATATGCTAATATAACTACATTTCAGGAATTAAGAAATACATTTTAAAATATATTAAAACATTTTTTAGAAAACAGTCATTATTTTATTTTTCACAATATTTATCTTTTTCCTGTATTTTTGCTCAAATAAATGCTTTTTAAAAAAAAAACTGTAATTTTGCGGGGGTTTTTCAATGCAAACATTAAATTATTTTTAAAATGTAGTTAAGGTTATTGGCATTGCTACTTTTATTTATTTTCTCCCCAACACAGACAATCATATCATAGGAACCACTCTGTAAAGACCATCTGTTGGTAAAAATTTTTAATGCGCTTCAAAAAGAAGTAAAGTGTTAATTGACAGGAAGCATTTAAACAAAGAAAAGTGTGTCTTCTCCTTGCTTGGTCGCTTTTGCATGATAGCTTATCACAGAGATACATATTGTGTCCTCATAGTATTAGCACCTTTCTCTTTGTTCACACTTTTTTCTTACAGTATTTTTATCTCAAATTGCACACAACACATGTATATGAAACAAAGGGGAATGTAATCGCGTATATTTGCAAAATAAACGGGCTTATCAACTTTTAAAGAAATGATAAAACACTTTTAGTATCATTTGTTGTTGACATTAGAGGTTGTGTATGTCCAATTAAATTCTTATGGCACAAATTCATCTGTCACTCAGTAAAAGTTAGACAAATTAGACACTTTTTATGAGCAGGATCAATAACCATTATTCTACAAACCCATTTTTCTCCAAGGTTGTTAAGATTTATCCTTGGATCCCTTTACTTTTAAAGGAATAGTATATTCAAAAATGAATATTTGCTGAAAATGTACTAACCCCCAGGCCAACCAAGATGTAGACGAGTTTGTTTTTTCATCAGAAAAGATTTTGCTCACCAGTGGATCTTCTGCAGTGAATGGGTGCTGACAGAGTGAGAGAGTTCAAACAAATGATAAAAACATCACAATAATCCACACGACTCCAGTCCATCAGTTAATGTCTTATGAAGTGAGAAACTATATCATTAAGATATTTTTAACTTCAAACTATTGTTTCTAGCTAAAATATGAGTCCTCTATATATAATATTGTTTTTTCTTTGTGAACAAAATAATCTCACCTGAATCAGGAGAGAAATAGATCAAGCGCTGTTCACAAGAAAAAAAACCCAGTCTAAAACAGTAAACAAATATGTCAGTGGATTTTGATGTGAGAGGACAACAGGGGATGGACTTTTTCACTGGAGGAAGTGTTATAATGGATTATGGACTGTTTTGGCGGTTTAAACAAATTAATAATATATTTGTTTCTTACAAACACATGGTTTTTCACTTCATAAGACGTTAATTAAAAAACTGGAATGGTGTGGATTATTGTGATGTTTTTATCAGCTGTTTTGACTCTCATTCTGATGGCACCCATTCACTGCAGAGGATCCATTGGTGAGCAAGTGACATAATGCTAAATTTCTCCAAATCTACATCTTGGATGGCCTGAGGGCGAGTCAAATTTTCAGGGAAGTTTAGTTTTTGGCTGAACTATTCCTTTAATGTGTCCTTCTGTCATGGTTAAGGTCACACAGTACAGTACAGTACAGTTTTTCTTTGGATCTGTGAGATATGCAAATAACTCCTGGATTTCCGTTCACAGGGAACTTCTCCTCACGCTGGCCCTCGGCCAGGTCTTATCACTGCTCATCTGTGGGATTGGCCTGACCAGCAAATACCTGGCGGACGATTACCACGCCAACACCCCGGTGTTCCAGAGCTTTCTCAACTACATCCTGCTGTTCCTGGTCTACACCACTACACTCGCAGTCAGGCAAGGTAAGGGCGGCTCCTCCAGGTTTCTGTGCAGTTTAATAAAAACACTGTCAAATGGAAACATAACGTGAGGTTATCTGTAAGACAAGGTGATGATAAGACCATTGGAACATACATTTTTTATGAGAGACTGGCAGAAAAAGGTTATTTGAAGTTTTTTCATTAAATTTCTCTTTTCTGTCTCGAGCGTGACCTCTTCTGGGACTCTGGCAGAAACTTTCAAAACTACTAGCCTGTTTCTATTCAGAAATATGTCAGTCAGGCTAGATTGCTGTTTTTTTCAAAAAAAGAAAAAGGAGCCATGCCTTTGCTTGTATTTTTTATTTAAGTTATATTTTTATATTATTTTATATTGTTCAATTATTCTCTTATTTTATTTAATAAAAGCATAAATGCATAATATTTTACTTTTGTCACATTTTTCTCTGAAGTAAACTTAGAATATCCACTTGCATTGACTGAACTAAGTAAATGTGGACAAATGCTCTTTCTTTTGTTTATTTTATAGTTCTAAATGAAACATAGGAGTGCATAATAAGCCCTGTCTTAATGTTGATGTAGTAATTATACGTTTCATATTTCTCAGCATTTTCACTTCACGTCTAGATGGCAAGTCAGGTTACAGGTGTCGTGCTCCGGTTTTATTTCCTAATTGATTTCATGTTGAGCCTCGTGTCCAAGCAGCAAGCTTTGACACAATGTTTTCTGGCACACTTTCAGCAGGCTAAGAATAGAAATGGAAAAGCGTCGTGTTCTGAGCTGAGAAATATGCCAACTCACAGTCTATTTATAACAGATCACATGTGATTCCCTGACTAACACACTCTTTTTATACAGAAATCAGGTTGTTTTAATAAGCTCCTTTAGGATCATTAATGGATGAATCATTTTTTGAAGGCTAAACAGGACCATAAATGATTTTGGAAGAAAATTTTTGCTGTGCTGGAATCGCCAGGAGCATTCATACTTTTATACTATAAATATTACAGAGTACGTGATTCAGATTGGTTAATCAAGCAAATATTTGCTGCTAAAATGCTGCTAAACTCTGTATTTGTCATTTGAAATGGAATACTTCCATGACAATGCAAGATTTTATGTCCATTTAATTGGTAAGTCATCATATCTACAGTCAGATGGACATATCTAGCTGATACATACTGATAAGATGCACATGACAATTGCATTCGATTAAGCGTGCAGCCCTAGTAAATCACCCACCGAATTTTCTGCTCCCATTGGCGCTTTTATGGAATTGCGCTCTAACACTAATTTGCCCTGTTTAGTAAATCTGGCCCATAGTGGACAACAATCGATGCCACGTTTGCGATGCTTCACAACATCAACAAAAAAAGTCTAACATGTCTAATTATTTTTCCCGTCGTCCACGACGAGTTCCGTCACATCTATGATACAGGCCAATAGGAGCACAGAAGTGCCTTCGTATATATGGTTTCAAACATGCCGAAACGAAAGAAAGACAATGGTATCAGTCCTGCTAGGTGGAAATTTTACAATGGAGGAAATGTTCGTGGAGCTATGGCTATAATACTTCTGCATTTATGATGTGAGAAAGGTCAAGTAAAAACTAATTTACCTCAGTTCTCTTTGACAGTCCTCTTCATACGATCCAGATTTGCGTCCACTGTCAGGTTTTCATTCTTTTTTTGAGTTTTTCTGAGGACAAGACCGGGCAAAACACGCTGTTTGCTAGCCACTGTTTGTTTACACTCATGTCACCACCTGTTTAATCCAGCGCTATCGACGACAGCACACACATCGTTAAAGACATTAATCGAAGAATTTCACAAAAAAAATCGTGTAGTCTGAACTGGGCTTAAAAGGTGTTCTGAGTAGTTCTAAAGCTCGGTTCAGACTAAATGATTTTTTTGTCGGCTACGACAGTCACTGTGCCAGATTATACGATTTTGACACATTGCTATCCGATCATTCTTGCCGTCTTTAATGACGTGTGTGCTGCTGTCATTGATAGCGCGCGACTAGACAGGTGGTGACATGAGCGTAAACAAACGATGGCTAGCAAACAGCGTGTTGTGCTCTGTCTTGTCCTTAGAAAAGCTCAAAAAAATAAAGAAAACCTGACAGTGGACACAAATCTGGATTGAATGAAGAGGACTGTCAAAGAGAACTGAGGTAAATTAGTTTTTACTTGACCTTTTTCACTCTGTTGCGGTAATCCCGCCTCGAGACAACATCATAAATACCGGAGTATTATTGCCATAGCTCCATGAACATTTTCTCCATTGTAAAATTACATCTAGCAGGACCAATACCATTCTCTCTTTTGTTTAGGCATGTTTGAAAGCATATACGTTTCTGCGCTCTTATTGGCCTGTATCATTGATGTGATGGAACTCTTCGTGGACGATGGAAAAAAAAAAGAAACATGCTAGACTTTCTGTGTTGACGTCGTGAAGCATCGCAGACTTGGCATCAATTGTCGTCCACTATGACACACTACACGAGATGAAATGATTGAATTGTGTGTCCCGACGCCTATTGTCATATACGAATCCCCACGACAGCTACTTCAAGCAGATCGTGCCAAAATCAGGCTAAAATCGTGAGGTCTGAACCGGTGTTGTGCCCATTTTCGACTCCCTGCCAAATTATTACCCCCCCCTCGTTGAAATCGTTACCTGATTGCCTAATCCTAACCCCACCCCTAATCCTAACCCCTCCCCCCACACCTAACCCTAAACCTACTATGGGTAATAATCTGGCAGGGGTCAGAATTCAGCACAACACCGGGCTTGATGTTGCTAGTGTATTCTGAGTGGTTACTAGGGCATTGCTAGGTAGATGGTAACATTTAGGGTTTAATGGGTGAAGTTTTTGTCATAGTAACTTTTTTCATGGCTCTTTTTCCACCCATAATGCATCATTTTAATTGACAGCCCTTGTTGAACCGTATTTTGAAGCATGTGAACATTCGCTCGCGAAGGCTGCGTACAAACTCATTATTTCAAGCACGCCGCTCTGAGTGAGCCGTCGGCGGCTCCTGCCAAATTGGCGCAGCCTCTTTGTTCTACTCCAGTGACCAAAGAGTTGTGTCTGCAGCCTCGGTAAACACGGCCACACGCTACAGAAAGCGGGCAGGGAACGTGAGCTTTCAGGGTAACGAGAGGGCAACAAGAGCAGCTGCCTGTCAGGCGGTCCGTGTACACGAGCTCTGGCCAAACAATGATGCTCATCTTCTACAGTCCGACAGCATAGAAGCTGTCATCTTACAATAGCCTCGGTAAAGTGAAACTTGCTTTTCTCATTTCCTTCCCTTCCCATCATCTCTTCTCACCTCTTCTGTGTAGCTTGTAGCAGTCGTGACCCTCGTGCTCCGTTCAAATTGGATTTAAACCACGGCGCTGCAGAACTGGAGAAGGACTATGGCTGGAAATCAGTCTTTCTCTCTCTCTTTTCTAGTCAAAACTGCATCACTTTTTACCGGTGGAGACATAATGTGGTTTCCTGTACTAATGCGGCCAGGCAGTTATTAATTACTCGAGGCTAATGCTGATGGCTGACAGAAACGTTTCAAGCGACACCGTTTTGCTCTGCTGTGCGTTATTAAGCCTGATTCATATTATGGCAATTCCAGAACACTGCACTCCGCTGATCAGAGCCAATATTAAATACACCTTGTCTAACTTTTAATAAATTTAGAAAGATTTCAATTGCTTATGCCAGCCAAACCTCTGAGGAAGTGTTAGTTTGGTATCATTGAGATATTTTGAATTTGCTTTTACTTTACTTTACTTTTAGTCATTTAGCAGACGCTTTTATCCAAAGCGACTTACAAATAAGAAAAAGTAACAAACTAAAAGTCAAAACTCTGTAAATAATTTAAGAAAATAAAGAAATTAAATAAAAATGACAAATGCATACAACATTTCAAAAACTAAACATTTAAATGAAAACAAAAAAAAGTAAAGCTAAAAACAATTTAAAATATTAAAACAACAAAAGGTTGTATTATAAGAGTATAATAATGCTTCTAACATAACACTAAGCCAAACTCCAAAAAACAACATGTGTATGTACAGCCACACACATACATATAAAAATAAATGCAATATATATATTATTTCATTTCCATGTAGTATGAAGTACTAAAATAACTAAAATTAAAAAACTAAAACTTAATAAACAACCAATACAGACATCAACACTGAGCCAAACATACATGTTTTAAAAACAACAACAACAGCTTACTAACACATAGTAAGAAATGGTTATAAAAACTGAAACAGAAGTGAAACAAGTAGTAGGAAAGAGGAAAAATAAAAGTGATACTTATATCCTTTGTCGGTGTCCCTGCCTGGTGGAGTCGCACGGTAGAGTCGATGGTCTTTACTCTTCGGTCTTCACACGACCGCTGCCGCGGTAAACTAATTTATAATGAATTTATTTATAATTTTATATTTTCTGTTTTTGTTTTAATTTTAGTTTAGTTATGTTGTGTTTTTGTCATTTCTATTTGTTTTTTATGTCTATTTATTAATTTAATATTATTATTAATTATTGTTTTTCATTTTTAGTTTGAGTTATTTTAATACATCAAGTCAAACTAATACATATGTCCAATGTTTCATTGGAAAGTAGCTGACATAAAATAAATGAATCTTTTTAAGCATTTTATTTTACTTCAGTTAATTAGTTTTAAGCACTAGTTATTTTAATACATCAAGCTAAACTAAATAAAATGATAAATGATGGCTTGGCAACATGTATTTTATTTAGCTGAAATAAAATAAATGTAATTTTAAATTATTTTATTTTAGTTCATTTATTTCAAGTATTAGTTATTTTAATGTTAAATTAAACTAAATAAAAATAATCATTGCCATGGCAACCAGATAAAATAAAAATAATTTTAATTTCAGATAATTTAAATAATAAATGCTGCCTTGGAAACTAGCTGAAATGAAATAAATGTATTTATAAATTTTATTTTATTTCAGTTAATCTATTAAAAAAATTTATTACTTTAATATATCAAGTTAAACTGAATAATGATAAATGTTGCCTTGGCAACTAGCTGAAATTATATTATACTATATTATATTTTTGTTAATTTATCTGAAGTAATGAAAATATTTTTAGCTAACTATGATCTTTGAGGAGCCATTGAAAATGAACAAGCACTATCATTTTTTGATCCCAGTGGGTATGTCTTTTGTATTTTAAAAGAATAGTGTTTTCTAATGCATCTGTTTGTTTCAGGTATAGTTTTCTGAGGTGTTCAGACACTGATTTCATTGTATAAATGGCCTTTTGATAGCGTACTGTATCAAGTAAGCTGCATTAGTATCAAGTTTGCTGATTTTGAAAGATAAAAATGAAAGAATAGCCTCCCAAAGCATGGGAGAAGCATTAGTGTATGAGAATAGCCTGTCTGCCCGATGCAAACGGAGTCAGAATAGCTGTTGTTCCAGCAGGACAGTGTCTGCCCAGCATATGGCTCTCTCTCCTATTGTTTCAGGAATAGAAAACAAATGCAATTGCATGCCAGAATTCTTCTTACCAATCTGTCAGCGCTGCGCCATGGTTGCCAAATGGACGCTGGCAAAGAGAAATGAGTGCATGGCAATAACTGTTATATTCACAAAAAGAAGACGCTGAAAACAGTCGCTGTGAGGAAAGTGGTAGGAAAACAGAGGAAATCGTGTGAAAACTGCACTTGTTTTTTAACAGCTTTGACTTTGTTCATACCTCAAAGTTTAGTGCTGTCCTAAATGCCACCCTCAAACTATTTCAGTGACAAAATGTTGCATTGACTGATGGGTATTTGTTTATTTATATACATTGTCTGTATACAGTTTCATTAAAAGTAATATAGACTATAGGCCAATTCACACTGCACAGACAAACGCCAACAAACTCCAACAAACAAGTTGGCTCAAGTTGGCCGTTGTATTTAGAATCTTAAATAACTGAAAAATAAAATAACTGTCATGTTCACACTGCCCCAACAAACACCAACAAACTTCGAGTCACAGAGAGTCAAGTAACACCGTGTCTACACCGGACGCGACAGTTGTCGCATCGCGCCGCATCCAGTGTATGGCAGTGTCACTGATTATAATCAATAGAACCTCTATTGTATTTTGTCGCGTCGCACCGCGCCGCTTGCGTCCGGTGTAGATGGTGTAAGTCTGATTGGGGACGAAACTGATGATCCTGTAACCACAATCAAAATTTTACGGTTTTAATGTCTTTGCGTGTCATTCTTCGCCTGAAAAGACGGCGAATAAAACGAAAGAGGCCGTGGGTGGAGCACGCTTTAAGTGAAATATGCACATCATCATGGAAACGGTTCGTGGCCACGTCAGAGTTTGTTGTAGTTTGTTGGAAAACCCTTTCACACTGCTCAGACATTCCATGACCCAACAAACGCCGATTAAGCATGTTCAGTCGGGTGAAAACAAACTCCAACCAACGCCAACAGGGGTAACACACAAACAACAGTTTGACTAGTTTGTTGGCGTTTGTCTGTGCGGTGTGAATTGGCCTTAAAATGACTAAATATGACATGAAGACATATTGACTAAATCATCTGTAGTCTCCTGGACTTCATGGGTGTTTTGTAAAAGGTGGGGTAAGCGATTTCTGGTAGCCAGTGTTGATATTTGAAATCACCAAAACAAACACACCCCTACACCAAAAGGGTCTCGCCCCTATTTTGATAGCTCCGCCCCACACATACGTAGCCTGTGCAACCCAGGCAACGATTAGGTGTGTGAAACAAAGCAAAACCAATGTTACACCGCGTCACTGATTATAATCAGTGATGCTGTCTACACTGGATGTTGCGCGGCGCAACAAATCTCCGACAGAAAACTGCTGCCGCGTTCTATTTATGACGCGCTGACACAAATTTCAACAGTCGCTGTATCGCGTCCAGTGTAGGCAGACTTTAGCTGTTGCGGCGCGCCGTGTCTGGTGTAGACACGGTGTTACTCACCTATCGAGAAGAAACAAAGCAACCTCGGCATCCGATCGCAGGCCTTCCGCTCTTTGAGTTCTCTCCAGCGCTGGAAAGCTGATCCGATATTTACACAGGTCCTACTTCTTGCCTTATCTTTCTGTCGTTCGGCTCGGCTGTTCACTGAACGCTCTCTCCTCCATATCATGACTCATGAGTAGACACACCCCTTACTGCTGATTGGCTACGAGTTTGTTTTGGTACTCGGCCCTGACTCAGTTTTCTAAAGTGTTTTTGAAAAATTACATACCCCACCTTTAGGCTAAGACAGCTAGACCGATTCTGATAGGTTACATTACAAGCTTGTACAACTTTTTGTACAACAAGCAATTGTTACTCTCCCCTACAGAGCTGCATTGAATAAGCTAATTAATCATTTTGATGTGATAGCCCTGATATTGATTTTACGCCGCTGCGATTTGTTTTTATGCTGCCGTCTACACACATCTAGAGAGCTGGCATCAGGAACCTTTTGAATCGCTGATATTAGGGCACAATTATATTTGTTTCGGAGCTTGATTTCCTGGTGGATTGCAACAGCAAAATCAGTCAGTTTTATCTTTTCACAGCTTGTCTCATCCATTTGATTTGAAAACAACTTGGGATCAGGTTTTAGAAGGGTTTTGCATCTCAAAATGAATCAACTTCAGCCAATTATGATGCATGATGGAAATGAATAGTAATGATTTTGCTGGAGCGAGTTCACATAATTCAAACTGTTAACATACAGCATTTGCTATGTGAGGATTTTTTTGTTTCAAATGTTTCCTAGTGTAACTTACATAGGCCCTAAAATCTGTTTTCATTGTTTCTCAAATTTCGTTTTGTTTTGGTATGGTTAAATTAAAATGTTTAAATTCTAAAATCAAGTAATGAAAAAGCATGTCTAATTAATTGTAATCTTTCACAAAATTGTTTGTTTTTACAAACTTATACAATTCTACAATCATTTATTAGGCTAAAAGTTGAACAAAAATTACATGTTTAGGACCCTATAAAATGCATTTTATTTTTTTTTACTGAATTCCATTTTTCCATTTTTCTGGATTATATTTTAATGGTTAAATTAAAAAAAATCTTGTACAGACTTGTACAGTTTAACACCAATTTATTAAAAGTTTTATTTTTTTCTCCTCAAATTCTGTTTTATTTTTCCAAAACTCTGTGTTTTCCATTTTAATGTTTTTCTGCATTCCATTTTATTGGTTTAACAAAATTTTAGTTATCAGAAAGCATATATAATTAATTGCATTCATAAAACCTTAACAGTTTAATAATTTATAGCAAGTTTTACAATAAAGATTCTTTTTTTCTCAGAAATTCTGTTTTGTCTGTTTTAATTTTTCTGGATTTATGATTTAATAGAAATGTATTATCAAAAAGGTAATCAAATGAAGACATAAATCATTAAAAATGTAATTACTTTTTTAAAATTTAATCCAATGAAAATTGAACTATTCATTTCATTTTTGTCCAAGTGCTGAACAACAGTGGTTTACTGTTAAAATAAAAACATGAAATAAAAACTGTTATATTCCTTAATAATTGAGCATGTGTAGAAGATGAAATATAGAATAGCAGTCTTTTTGCAGTTTAATATTCACAGACACTAGTCCGTATCACGATTCGATTGTTTACATTTTGATTTATTCATCAATATTTTGCTCAATTCTGTGACATTCCGTGTTATACGGTAAATTCCATTTTTATTACTGGATTCTGTGATTTCATCTGCATTAGGGCCTTCAGATGCATTTCAATGCCCTGTTGAAATACTTTTGAAATTGTAGGTTAGGTGGAGGCCTCCGCTTTGTGTTTGTAGTCAGTTTGCTGCATATCCATCACGCCGTCTTCATTATCTTCTGCAAAATCGAGTGCAAGGATTGCTGGGTAATGTGTGAGGTCAGTGCTTTGTCCTCTGCGTTGATGATTACCCCTGAAAGCTTCTTTATTGGCTTTTTAGAGGCCAGCTGTATCCACTCCTTCTTACTGACACAGATTAGAAGTGTTGAGCTGGCAGGAGTGAGGGAAGAGATTTATTGTTTGCATTGCTACAGCGCCCTCGACTCTATCCTGTTCCCCCCACGGACAGATAATCAATAAACTGTGTCCACACGATGATGGGGCGTGCATGTATCCTCCTCAGCCGGTGTTGAGTGTGAATAAGCCATTCACGGCCACACACACACATATATTCAATGCAGCTTTTTGGAGGTTTTGTTGGAGTGAGTCTATGCTGTTGTTAATGCCAAGGTCATGGGTTTGATTCCTAGCGAACAACACACTTACGGATAAAATGTATACCTTGAATGCACTCTAAAACATGAAGAGCAAAATAACAGGTTTTCACATGGATGGTTAAAAAATCGTTTGATGTTTAAATGCATAATGTTTATGTGTTTAGTTGTAAGTTTCTGACTGTTTGACACATTTCCATAATTTTCGCTTTAGGTGCAAGTGTCTAAATGTAGACAAAACACGGTATGCCTGTAAGCACAGGTGACCTACTTATTACATTTGCCAAAATGTGCAGTTTATAATATGCGGGCACATACTGTTTCCCACAATGCATCTTGAGCATTCATTTACAATGTGATGAATAAATGAAAACGATTTTAGCTTGGATTTTTACCTAGAATTGAAATAGCCCTGTCAAGCTTGAAATAACAGTCCAAAAATGTATTTTTAATACTACAGTTAGCCAGAGAGTTCGCATATATGAGTATTATATTTGATACATCAGGCTTTTATGGCTTATACACTGTATATTATATATGAGATTCATTCATATGCCCAAACCAAGCAGTTGCTGATATTTATATGGCCATGTAAATATTCTTATTTCTTAAGCTTCACTTTTTGACTGTGTGTACGACTAAAACAAAATGAAGTTCTGATAGCTTGTAATGTATTTTATACTCACATTTTAACAGGACTTTTCAAAAATTGATGTATGGATTATCAAGTGAACCTAAGCTGCTTCAGTCCAGTAAGTGTTCATTTTGAAATATTACCAACAATATAAAAGTTATTACTGGGTTTGCATTATAAAAGTAGGGATTTCACAGCAAAATAGAACATGTGGACAGTCAGAAGGGGGACTAAAAGGTCTTTTACTTGCTATAAAAGTATGAACTATATCAATCAGACATGCAGCAGAAAGCATGCAGGTAGTAGATTGTGTACAACAGGTTTTCAAGTTTTAATCATGTCGATAATTTAGAGGCCTTAGAAATTTGTGTGGGCCTATCACTTATTATACAGTATAGAGTTAAAAATGCAAACTGAAGTATACAATGTAATGAGGTTGTTTGACAACAGTGTTGCACACTGCATATTGTTTTACTTATATTATTTGGCAGCGTAGGGTATTTACTATGCTGCAGTATATTAGCTCTTTAAGGATGATCTTAAAGGTATAGATCACTAAAAAAAAAGAAACTTGTCATCATTTACGCTCATGTCAGTCCAATCCTGTACAATTGACTTTCTTGTGCAGAACACAAAAGAGGAATTATTGAACAATATCCTGTCCTGAAAAATTGTAGTCCATATGATTAGTGCATATGATTTGTGCGTAATTTCCTCTATTCTTTGACATCAGACTACCGTCTCTGATGTACACCACCTGCAAGTAGGGCATTTGATCCAAGTATTAGTCTTTGTTTTGGAACAGGAGAACAGATTAATGAGTCTCTGGAAGGGTCCTTTAATCTCAGGAGTGCTCATGTTAGTTCTGTAAGGCTTTTAGGAATCACCAAAGTAAATGTAGACGTGCTGCACGCAGGATTTCTGCATTATTTATTGATTTAACGGCTGCTTTTATCATAAGTGCCTCATGTTCTCCTGAGTATAGCTGTTTTGTTTTGACTAATGCATTGCATGTTGATGCCTTTACCTTAGGGCTTCAGGCTTTACTTTGGGGTCTATACTACATCACCACAGATTTGTTTGAAAGCTACTGCTAACTAGCAACAGGCAGTACATTTTTATTTTCATTAAAGGGATTTATCACCAAAAAATTAAAATTTTACTCACCCTCATGTTGTTCCAAACCTGTATGAATTACTTTCTTCTGCTGAACCAAACAGTTGCTGGTAGCCATTGACTTCTATAGTATTTTTTCCCATACTATTGACATCAATAGCTACCAGCAACTGTTTGGTTATGCAAATTCACGGAAATATCTTCTTTTGTGTTCAACAGAAGAAAGAAACTCACACAGGTTTGGAAAAACTTGAGGGTGAGTGAATCATGACGCTAGTATTTCATCAAATGATGGAGAAGAGACTATTTTTCTATAAAAAATGTATGTATAAGTGTATGTACTTATATATATTATATACTATATACTGTATATACTTGGCTGGGTCGTACTATATATAGTATATACACTATACTATACTTATACATACTATTTATTCTCTCTCTCTCTCTCTGTATACATAGTATACAATAAATGTTTAATGTACATAATATTATATTTGAATGCATACATTTATAAATTTCAATACACAACTGTTTCAAAGTTTGGGGCTAGTAAGACTTTAAAAATGTTTTTTGAAAGAAATCTCTTATGCTCTGCAAGGCTGTTTATTTGATCAAAAATACAGCAAAAATAGTAATATTGCAAAATATTATTACAGTTTAAAATAACTGTTTTCTATTTGAATATATATTCCAATGTAATTTGTTCCTGTGATGCAAAGCTGAATTTTCAGCATCATTACTCCAGTCTTCAGTGTCACATGATCCTTCAGAAATCATTCTAATATGCTGATTTGCTGCTCAAGAAACATTTCTTATTATTATCAACATTGAAAACAGTTGTGTTGCTTAATAATTTTTGTGGAAACCATAGTACTTTATTCAGGATTCTTTGATGAATAGAAAGTTCAAAAGAACAGCACTTATATGAAATAGATTTTTTTTGTAACATTAAAACTGTGACTTTTGATCCATTTAATGCATTTTCATTTTACAAAGTAAATTTTATGTTTATAATACAAAGTATTATAAAGTCATTTTTTTATGGATCTTGGATTTTTCACATCTCTTTTTCTGAAAATCTTAGACCAGCCAGCAGCCAGTCTCATTCGCAACTTTGAGGACATATGGGCTCCGCGCTGCCAGTGTGAAGAAGAGTCGTTTGTCGAGAGATCTATCTTTAGAAACTCTGGTAACACAGTGGGATTTGTCAGTGCTCTCCGGGAATGAGATTATTATATGGTCTCTCAGAATGACCCGTCTTTAAGAGTAATTTTCCCTTCCTTGTTCGACCAGCACGCTCTCTGCAGTCAGTCCCTTTAACAAGCACTATGATGACATCTCTGTCACAGCTGCTGCCTGTGGTCATCGCGTTAAAGTCGATATAATGGCACACACCATTAACATTCTCACGAATGGGAGGTGGGAATAGATATGATTTGAAAGCAAATTGATATGCCTTATGGAGAACGGTTCAGTGTCATATATCTCTATAAAGCTGAAAGGGACAGAGAGCAAGTACTCTGACATCATTTTTGTCCACATGTCATTTGAAACAATTACGATTTTTTTTCCTGTGTGAGTTTTGTTCAATTGTGTGTAAAAAGCAGCATGAACACTGCACAATATCTCCATTTGTCATTCAAAGTGGACATTTGTTTTATTTTGTCATGAAACACACAGATCGTAAGTATGACTGCATCATATTCTTGTGTAACTAATATATAATTGATATACTACAGTAAATCATACAAATATTTTATAATAATTGCATTGTATCAGGCACAACTTGTGCACATACAGTGCCCTCCACTAATATTGGCACCCTTGGTAAGTATGAGCAAAGGCAGCTGTGAAAATAAATCTGCATTGTTTATCCTTTTTATCTTTCATTCAAAAAATTCACAAAATTCCAACCTATCATTGAAGTAAAACAACTGAAAGTGGGGTGAAAATCTCATTGTGAAATAAATGCTTTCTCTAGTTCATGTTGGCCACAATTATTGGCACCCAATTATTGGAACTTCCTTTTCCCAGGGTAACAGCTCTGAGTTTTCTCCTATAATGCCTAAAGAGTTCGTAGAACACCTGATAAGAGATCAGAGACCATTTTCTTCATCCAGAATCTCTCCAGATCCTTCAGATTCCCAGCTCCATGTTAGTAGTACTTCTCTTCAGTTCACCCCACTCATTTTCTATAGGGTTCAGGTCAGAGGACTGAAATGGCCATAGCAGAAGCTTGATTTCAATTTCATGCTCCTAGTCACCCTGGTGTGCTAAAAAAATGTAAATATGAATGGGAATATACTTCAGAGATATTTTACTCATAAGAATTTCTAGGGGTGCCAATAATTGTGGCCAACATTCATTGGAGAAAAACATTTATTTCATCATGAGATTTTCTCCCAATTTTCTTTCAATTGTTTTACTTCAATGATAGGTTAGAATTTTGTGAATTTTTTGAGTGAAAGATCAAAAGGATAAACAATGCAGATTTATTTTCACAGCCGCCTTTGCACATATTTATCAAGGGTGCCAATATTAGTGGAGGGCAATGTTTATACTCTCTCTTCTGAGAGATTTTAGATCTTACCTGCTGCTTCTATCACATTTCCAGTGCTTTTATTCTCTGTTGTTTTCAGATGAGGCAGATTTAAATTACTTTTCTCCTGAGCGTCAAATCTGACCCCAGTGAGAGGCATCTGCAAATGTTATTATGGTCTCCGGTTACTGTAATCTATATTAAAATGTTTGATTACCTTTGGGGAGACATGCTTTCTCTTTACATGTTTGTGAAAGGATTTGACATCTGCAGGATTTGATTGTCATTGGCATTGAATTAGATCTGCCCTTGCCTGTAACATCTCATCTCATTTCACCTTTTCTTATGAGACTCTCATGTCATTTTTCATTCATTTTATTCTTTGAAGCCATTTAACAGTCACACTTAAAAGCTTAATTACTGTTGTTAATTCAGTTAATGAGGTTCTATACAGGTTTTAGAAACTGAATAGGAAAGAATGAATAAAGATTATCAGCCGGTATTGAAACATACAAAATACATTTTTATTTTATTTTATTTTATTTTAATTTATTTTAATTTTTATTCCCCAAGTCTAAATATATTTCGGTTCACCTTGCCTGTATAGGTTGTTTGAGATCTACTGACTTTGATTATTAATAATCAAGTTTAGTGACTGAAAGTAGTTAATGGAGATTGGATAGATCATGACTTTGTACAATCCATTCTTCCCTTTAATTACACTATAATTTCTTGTACCAGTGTCTGTCACACAGTGGATCTCTCAGTAGAAAATGGATTAAATTGTTTGCTTCTTAACATACAGTATAGTTTTTACAGTCACAGCACACAGATGAAAGTTAACACGTGACTTGACATACGTTTGCCTTTATATTCTTCTGCTCTACAAGCAGCTCATTCATTAATCTTTCTTTTCTGGTCTGCTGATGTTTTCTTGACTTTACCAGTTGTCCTCAACATTCATTTCCTAATTAAATTTAAGACTGTGGAAGTTGCAAGAACAAAGCATTTGTTTTGTGTTCGATTAGATTAGAGCAATTATCTTTCTTTTCTGATTCTTGGTCTGCTGCTTAGAGGAGCCAGAGCTTTTTTCAAGCACTATACCCTGAGAGTTTGACATGTTGAAAAGGCCTAATGAATCAATTAACTTATAAGGGCTTACAAAAATCCAATCCATCATCCATTAAAAGTTTCTTGAATATGTCAAGAATAAGTTTGTTCAATTAGAAAGTCAAAACAAGTAAGAAGGACAGTCAAGTGTCATCATGGCTATATCTGCAAAAGAAAGTTGATCACATTTTTCACTTGCCTTCATTTGAAATAATACACATTATGGGGAAACTAAGTCAGAATGTTTGCAAAGACTTTTGTTCTTAAGTTCTATTCGTCTTGCTTTTTTACCTGCAGTACTGCTGCTGTTATGATCCTATTTATTTCAAGAGCAGCTTTGCTGTGTCAAGAGATTACTGCAGTATTTTAATAAAACCTCTCTGTGCAGAAAGAAAACATGGCTGTTGCATTTTATTTATTCACCAGATCGGTAGACAAATCTATAGACCTGTTTTTGGTTTCTATAGTTTCTTGGAAAATGACAAAACAACTTTTCTTTATTTGAACCTTTCTTATAATCTAACCAAGGCTGCAATTATTTGATTAAAAATACAGTAAAAATACTGTATTATTTAAAACAACCATTTTGTATTTTAAAATATTTTAAAATGTAATTTATTCCTGTGATATGTGATTTTCAGCATCATTACTCCAGTCTTCAGTGTCACATGATCCTTCAGAAATATCTGTATCTAATTCATATATGCAATCTTTCTAATATGCTGATTTGCTGCTCAAGGAACTTTACTTATTGTTGAAAACAGTTGTGCTGCTTAGTGCGTTCGTGCAAAGTATGTCACATTTTTCATTCTTTGATGAATAAAAAGTTCAAAAGAGTATTATTTCATATAAACATATATTTTAAAATTGTAAATGTCTTTACTGTCACCTTTGATCAGTTGAATGCATCCTTGCTGAATAACAGAATTTCTTCCCAAAAACAGTAGTGTATACAGAAATTATGCATTTGTTTTGGAGTAGTTTTTGATTTATTATATAGTACCATCTACTCTAATCTAACCCTAAAATCTGAGGTCAAGGGTTTATAGGAATGAGCAGCAAAAGAAGGTTGATCCAGGATTATGTTCTGCTCGTTTAAACTGCATTAAACAACTTGGATGATTTTAATAGCTGGTTTCACCCTGCCTGACTTCAAACCACTTCAGCCATTTGATCGTTTTCCCAAACAGTTTGTATATATAAGTTTGTATTGATCATGTAAAATGGATTATACCACAGGAGACTGTCTTAATAAGTGAATTCTCTGTGTACCTTCATGTTTTCCAACAGGAGAAGAGAATCTGCTGGCGATACTGAAAAGAAGATGGTGGAAATACATGATTCTGGGATTGATTGATATAGAGGCCAATTACCTGGTCATCAAAGCCTACCAGTACACCACACTGACCAGCGTTCAGGTATATGAATATGTTTACGAGTCTGTGTTTGTGCGTTGTGAAGGAAAGAAAAGACAGATTTTCAAACAGCCAATGTCCTAAGAAGCAAAAGTGCAGTGGCTTGAGGCTTTTATTGGGTCTGTCCGATTGGCGGTTAAATCTCGGTTGTTTGCTTCACATTGCGCTTGTCATTTAATCTTCATTACAGTGCTGTTAGTGCTGAAAGAGCCTTATTCATGTCACTGCTAATGGTGTTTGATTAGTGGCCAGAGGAGGTCTCAATGATTATTAGAGATTCCAGCAGAGAAAAGGATCGATTTTTTTCACTTCTCACTCTTCTATTGCCATCACCGACGGTCATTACAAGCGCCCTTGTTGATGCAAAGACTGTCATCAACTATTTGTTAGAGTCGTGCTGGCATCCAGGAATATATTAGCCTAGCCTACCCTACCATTAGGCATTAAAAGGGACATTCAGGCAGGCTTTTATCAGATCTGCAGGCGTAACTGAGATGATCGGCTCTGATCAATAAGGATTTTATAGTGTGCACAAAAGAGTACACATCTTAAAACAAGACTGTGTGGTGTTATTGATTTTTTTTTTTTTTTTTTTTTGTGATAAGATCCCATAGCATTATGATAGCACATGACTACAGGTGAATACAGATGCTGTTCCATTTTATAAGCCCCAAAAAACACACAAACAAACACTACAAAGGCATCATGCACCCTCAGATTTTTGTGGGTATTGATTGCAACTTGTAAAAAAATGTGCAAAGCCCTGTTTGCAGTGATGATTGTTTGTAAAAAGAAGTTTGTGTCAGAAATCACCCATTTACATGGCTAAATTTGGTCAGTCCAATTGAATTGAGCCTTACACAGATCATTTGCTTTAAATTTGAAATTTTATTATCATCTGTCACTCTATTAAATAAAACATTTATGCAAAATTATATTAAGTTGCTTCTTTCATGTTTGGCAACACTTTCAAAGTGAAATGTCCAGAAAGTGGAGCGAAAAGTCATTTCAGTTTTATCCGAAACATGAATCCGGCAATGTTTTATTATGCTGGTTGTTGTACTGTACGTATTGTCCAAAGTGGTGCTAAAAGGTTAATGCTCTATTGTGTTTAAAAATAACATATTTTACATTACTCTTCGTTAAACCTTACCATAGTGTTAAAGGAACACTCCACTTTTTGAAAATAGGCTTATTTTACAACTCCCCTAGAGTTAAACAGTTGAGTTTTACCGTTTTCGAATCCATTCAGCCGATCTCCGGGTCTGGCGGTGTACTAAGACCGACAGAAAATGAAAAGTTGTGATTTTCTAGGCCGATATGGCTAGGAACTATACTCTCGTTCCGGTGTAATAATCAAGGAACTTTGCTGCCGTACCATGGGTGCAGCAGGCGCAATGATATTATGCAGCGCCTGAAAGTAGTCCCCAGCTATATCATAACTAGTTACCTAGCTGGGGACTACTTTCAGGCGCTGCGTAATATCATTGCGCCTGCTGCACCCATGGTACGGCAGCAAAGTTCCTTGATTATTACGCCAGAACGAGAGTATAGTTCTTAGCCATATCGGTCTAGAAAATCGCAACTTTTCATTTTCCGTCGGTCTTAGTACACGATGTAACTACAGAAGAGTCAAGCTTTAAATAGGAAAATTATCGAAACTCTTTGGTCATTTTTGAGCGAGATGCTAATGGTCTAATCCGATTCAATGATCTATGCTAAGCTAAGCTAAAAGTGCTACCGCCAGACCTGGAGATCAGCTGAATGGATTCAAAAACGGTAAAACTCAACTGTTTAACTCTAGGCCTATTTTCAAAAAAAGTGGAGTGTTCCTTTAACAGAAGCAAACGTGAGATAAAAATTTATTTGCTTAAGCAACCATGACATTGTTTCTAAAAGTCTTTGAGCTCATTTACCTGACTCTGAGCACTCTGTATTGCAAGTGCAATAATGTACCGAGCAAGTTTACTATGCCAGAAAAGCTATACATATAAAGCTGGTTATGCAAACATCAAAATTTATTTGTTAACAAATTATGCACTAAACTGTTCTGAGGTCGTAACATAGCATTTTGAAAGAAATTGTATAAAAAGGCTTTTTTTTGTCTATTTTCTGCCCTTGTTATAATTTGAGTGAAAAGGAGTAAAAGTTATTGGCATTTACTGCCAACAGTGTTAATTTCAGCTAGAAACAGTAGTAAATTATATCTATTGGTGCATGTTTGGAGTTTTGCAAAAAATGTGGGTTAATGTATGTTTTTACAATGAGCCGATGCTTTTGCACATGATGTTTTCAGTCCACAAACCTGCATCTTATTCACAAACCACCCACAATCCAGTTTAACCAGATGCAAGTATTTCAGCTAAGTAATTTGCATGCTTTTTTTCCTGGTAATTTGCAAACAAAAAGCAGTCAATTCATGTAAATAAAATGTGATTTATCATATATTTATGTGTCCTTCTATAATATATAGAGGCAAATTCGCTAAACAATTGCTAAGGTTTTGCATGTGGTCTTCCAGGATTTTATTCACAAACCACCCACAATCAAGTTTAATTAGACACAAGAATTGCAATTAAGTATTTTTTAAATGCTTGTTCGCAACATTTCTTTAATAAATGGGGGGGAAACAAAGCAGACAATGCACGCAAATAAACAGCGTGATCATTGTGAATTTCAAATATGACTTTTTTTCTGTGAAACAGAGTTATTATGGAAATATCAAAGCTGCTCTTATCTATACACTGAAACTGCATGATCACTGGCTGTCAAGTTAAGTTGCATCTTAGCTTAGTCTATTAAACACAATAATACAGTATATTAGCTCAGAATCTGAATTTTATCCTCTTGCAGGCAACTTTACTAATATATGAACATGCCTTACACACATATATTGAACTACCAAGTTGTTTAGGTCATGTTTTATCTCGCCTAGGGCATCCAGTGAGCCAGAACTGCCTCAAAATAATAGGTGCATGACGTCCCTGCACACATGCACTGATTTGTTTTCAAGAGTCTTATTTTTTGAACGCGCCCACTGCGACCAATCAGCAGGTACCGCAAGTTCAGCACTTCTCTGGTGCCTGCACACCACAACCTGTGTGCCCGACTTTAAAGCGTTATCTGTCTCTGTGTTCTCTACCCAGCACAGAAGCGAATTAGACTCTCACCATCGTAAAGTTTATACCGCTAGAGCCACTGGAGACTGCAGCGTCTCTGATCAGACAGTGGAACCAGACGCTCCTGCAGGTCAATCAAAAACAGAAACCCCGAAGCATGCCACCAGACTTCCTAATGATTTCCACTGCATTGCTGTGCAACCAACTTTAATACAAATACTGTAGATGGGCAACACTTTGTTTTAGAAAGTCAGGTGGTGTTAGATGAGAAAGCTATGGAAGCTTGTTTCTGCCACAGGATGAAAAAATACAAAAGGTGATTTTATCTCACAATTCTGCCTTTTCTCACTATTCTGAGTTTATGTCTCACAATTCTGCCTTTTTCCCCACAATGAATAACTGGCACTTCTGTTGACTTTTCTCAGAATTTTGACATATTGCAATTCAGTTTTTTGGTTTATGCCACAGGATAAAAAAAAATAAATTAAAAAAAAGACTTTTTATCTCATGATTCACTTTTTTCTCTCTGAATTCCTAATATAAAGTTTTTAGGTTTTTCACAATTCTAAGTTTATATCTCACAATTCTGTCTTTTCTTCGCAATTTGCAAGATATAAACTCACAATTGTGAGAAAAGCCTGAATTTTGCGATAAATTCACAATTACCTTTTATTCTTATTCTTATTCTTATTATTTATTTTTTAATCCCGTGGAGGAAACAAGCTTCTATAGCACCAGCAGAAAGTGTCTCAACACAGAATTTATACAGGTCAGGGAGTTTGATTTAAATGTTTTCTTTTTTTTCGTTATTTTTTTTCCATTATTTTATTGCTATTTTTTTTTTTTAGAAGGAATCATACTAAATGAATGTTAAATTGACGCAATTTTTATATAATATTTTTCTGTAATATTTTTTATAATAATATTAGTCAGTTTATGAATGTGACATTTCATTAAATTTGGTCGTGTCTAAGATTGTTGGTTAGAAGTAAACTTTTCCTTCTGTGCAAAATCTCCTGGGTTCAATGTTTTATTAAAATAGACCAAAATTGCAGCTGTAGATCATTGAATGATAATGAGCAACATTTGTTTGGAATGGAGCGCCGTGTGCAGATGAGCAATAGATAAGTGAGGAACTCTGGCAGATTTATAACAGGATCTGCACTGATGACAAACAGCAAAACATTTAGATTTAGATTACAGCACTGACACTCATTATAACACACTCTAATGAACTAAAACCTCCTGCTTGAAATTTTTTCTGTGTTAGATGCATTTATTAATTTAACGGACTCTTTTATCCAAAGCGAGTACCAGTGAGGAACTTTACAGCATTAGTTATCCATCACAAGGAGACCGGTAACATTAAGTGCTCAAAACAAAGTTTCAAAGTTGGCCAGAAAAGTAGAAGCTACTGCTGAGATAACTTTACAAAAAATGACCACAGTAGAATATAGTTTCCTCCAAAATACCATTTGTGCAATTTAAGCTTACATTTCCTGTTGCTGTTGTTTATATGTTCATTTTCCAGTTTTAATAAAGTTATATTAAATATATTTCTTTTATTCAACAGCTGACACTTATTTACACACGTGGTCAGAATTGTTGGTACCCTTGGTAAATATGATCAAAGAAGGCTCTAAAAATAAACCTGCATTATTAATCCTTTTGATCTTTTATTTAAAAAAATCTAACCATTCACTGAACTAAAACAATTGAAAATGGGGAAAAATCTCATTATGAAATAAATGTTTTTCTCAAATACACATTGGACACAATTATTGGTACCCCTAGAAATTCTTATAAGTAAAATATCTCTGAAGTATATTCCCATTCATGTTTACAATTTTGAGCACTCCAGGGGGATTATAATCATGAAATTATCCAGCCATGGCTTCCTGTTTCACAGAAATATAAACAGGAGGGAAAACAAAGTCCAAATTCCCTTAATCATCCATCACAATGAGAAAAACCAAAGAATATATTTCTGATGTGCAGCAAAAGATAATTGAGCTTCACAAATTAGTGAAGTGGTTTTAAGAAAAGAGCTAGAGCAGTGAAAATTCCCATTTCCACCATCAGGGCAATAATTAAGAAGTTCCAATCAACATAAAATGTTATGAATCTGCCTGGAAGAGGACATGTGTCTATATCGTCCTAATGCATGGTGAGAAGGAGAATTTGAGTGGCTAAAGACTCTCCAAGGACCACAGCTGGAGAATTGCAGAAAATAGTGGAGTCTCGGGGTCAGAAAACCTTTAAAAAATTGTCAAACAGCCCTTACATCACCACATGTTGTTTGGGAGGGTGTCAAGAAAAATTCTCCTAGCTCATCCAAAAACAATCTCCAGCATATTCAGTTATCAGACACGACTGGAACTTCAAATGGGACTGGCTTCAAGATGGGTTTGGTCCGCACAGGGATAAAAAGTAGCCCATGTGTACAATGAAATATACTGCTGTATTTTTAATGTTGTGGGCCTATATTTCTGCTGGAGGTTCCGGGTATCTTGTTTAGACACATGGCAACACTGATTCTATCAAATACCAACAGATTAAAAAAATCAATAAGTGACTGACTCTGTTAGAAATCTTATAATGGGCCATGTTTGGATCTTCCAACCGGACAATAATCCAAACACAGACCTCAAAAACAACACAAAAATGGGTCACTGAGCACAAAACCAAGCTCCTGCTATGGCCATTCCAGTCCTCTGACCTGAACCCTGTAGAAAATGAGTGGGGTGAACTGAAGAGAAGAAGCACCGACATGGACCTGGTTTCAAGTTACCTTTAATTGTGGCCAATGTGTATTAGAGAAAAACATTTATTTCATAATGATATTTCCCCCCATTTTAAATTCTTACTCTCCATTGAAAGGTTAAATTTTTGTGAATTTTTTAAATAAAAGATCAAAAGGATTAACAATGCAGATTAATTTTCACAGTCGTCTTTGTTCATATTTACCAAGGGTACCAACAATTCTGACCACGTGTATAAATAAGGAGAAAAAACAATAAAGATGTGGTGTGTACATTCATTGCTGTTTCAAAAGTGTTACTAATTCGACGTCACATAGAGCTTCTGAGAAGTTATTATGATATGGGTTTTATTAAAACAATTGTTAAAGAGGATAGTATTGATCAAATTATAGAAGCCGCTACTTTGTCTGTTTTTGCTCTGTTAGTGTTGCTTCATTGGTGTTTCATTCCTGGGTGATTCGGTGTTTGAATTAACGATTCGCTTTCATTAGTTTGTGAATCATTGTTCGTTTTAATGAACAATTCAGTCATTCACTCATTTACGGTGGCCGAGAGAGCTCAATGCGCTACAAATGAAAAAACACATGCAAATAGAAAAAAACACCTGCAAATTAAGAATATGACAACACATGCGCTGCAAATAGGCTACTCACAACTCAAATAAAGAAACGTGCTGCAAGAACAGAAACATGCTGCAAATACTCAAAACACAAACAAAAACATAGTTAATTTTAATTTTGTTGAGGTAATTTTGTTGTGGTTTGTGCTACTTGCGCATTTCTGTATTTGGTTGGGTTGTGAGTATTTGCAGAGTGTTTCGTATTTGGTTGTGTTGCGTGTATTTGCAGCACATGTGCTGTCAATCTAATGAAGATGTTTTCTTAATTTAGTGGTGCTTTTTCTATTTGCATGTGTTTTCTGAAGTTGCAGCGCATTGAGCTCTCTCGGCCACCATACTCATTAGGTCGCTTGTCGCCACCTATTGGCGTATCGATGTAAAAGAAAGAGTCCTATCCGTTTATCTACTACAGTATTAAAAATATATATAATCGTTTAAATAAGATGTAAGATTCTAAATCTTACAGGACTGAGATCCTAAAAAATAAATGTATCATAATTTTCAGTATTAACTTGTAGTATTATGGTTTGCGGTTATCAAAGTAAATTTTCAATAGCCTAGTAAGAGTAATAGGATATTAGTATATTGTAGAGTAAAAATATGTTAAATTGTGTATAGTAGGAATCAAATGAAGTCACAAACAGAAATAGAAACAAAACTGATAAACAAGCCAGAGGCTCTAAATGAGCAAGAAACATTTTCACGTTTCTAGTCTACACGATAGCTTGTTTGATGAGGTCAGTCGGGTTGCTGATCATCCCACACTGGAGCGCATCGTTTCGTTCTTCTCCGTTTGAAGAGATGCTTCCTACCTCCCAAACTTTTGCGTGCCGTTTCCCCTGTGGTTCACAACGAGTGTATTTTAACATTTTTATACAGACAGTAATGAGGTTACACAACGGCTCATCAATATTAATAGGCAGTCATGCCGAACCATGCGATGGAGCCGCTCTTTAAAACATTTGCCCATTAAAGGTAGATGATTACTTGTTATAGATGGTCATGGTGTTGGCTGAGGTCCAGAATGCAAATATCTTGACTAATTCTGCTTATATTTTCTCTTCTTTCTCTCCTTTTCTTTTTTTCATTTTATCGGCTGAGCCAAAAATTGTGGAGTTTTAACAAATGTCTCTGATTTGGTGCATAAATGGAGGCGTTGTATAAATTTTATGACCTCATTTTATCTCTTGTGTGTCCTTCAATCATTGACACCTTATGAAAAATGTATTTTCTCTAAACTTTTCAGTACCTCACTAGAAGAATATGAACAGGTTAGAGCTTAAAATTGGACTCTGGAATGGGATCAGTTAACTCAAATAAGCCCAGTGAGAACTGCAACATCACAGCAGAGCGCTATTTAAATGAGTTCAGAGATTCCACACTTCCATCCAAGGAGGTTTCTGATGAAGGTTATCAATCAGCATCGAAAAATAATAATACATTGAATAAAGGGCTTCCTTTTAAGTTTTTTTAAGTGAATTGAGTTTCTATATGGTAAATCTATCATTCTATCTATCGTTCTGTCACCTATTGGTCTGTCTATCTCTCTGTTGTTCTATTTTCTAAAATTTAATTTGAATTTAAAAATGTTTTTTGAGAGTTATTTTGTATGAATATGGGATATTATCTTTTGTTCGGGGATATGGGATCCTATCTATCTATCTATCTATCTATCTATCCATCGTTCTGTCGTTCTGTCTATCACGTATTGTTCCATCTATTTGTCGTTCTATCTATCACCTGTTGTTCTGTCTATCTATCTGTTGTTCTATTTTCTATAATTGAATTTGAATTTAAAAATGCTTATTTTTTGAGTTATTTTGAATGAGTTATTTTTAGGGCTGTCAAACGATTAATCGCGATATTACACAATATATGTGTAATCGCGAGATTACACAATATATGTGTGTCTTCTGTATATATTTATTTTGTATATATAAAGACACACGCATACAGTATATATTTTGAAAATATTTACATGTATTTAAAAGTTTATATTTATATTCATATAATTTATATTATATAAAAATATATTTAATATATAAATATAACATGTTTTTCTTAAATATATACATGCATGTGTTTGTATTTATATATACATAATAAATATACACAGTATACACACATATATTATGTAAACAAAAACTTTTATTTGGGATGCGATTAATCGCGATTAATCGTTTGACAGAACTAGTTATTTTGTATGAATATGGGATATTTCAAAATGTTTTTGATTTTTACTGAATACAGATTTTCAATGTATTCCACAGCTGCTGGACTGCTTCGTGATCCCTGTGGTGTTGCTGCTGTCATGGTTCTTCCTGTTAGTCAGGTATAAAGTGCTGCACTTTGTGGGTGTGGGCGTATGTCTCCTGGGCATGGGCTGCATGGTGGGCGCTGACGTCCTGGTGGGCCGACAGCAAGGCCTCGGTAAGTCCTCGCCCCTCCACGATGCCGCGATACACCTTGAATATTAACCCACACAATAACCCTCTCTCATTTCCCTTGGGTGGTGTTTTGTTTCACGTGGAGCCACAGTCCAAACGTTACATCGGTGTAAAGCACTGCCCAATCCTCCCGAGAATCCTGGATCATGCGGATTGATTCAGTTTCAGAGTCTGTTATTAAATATGAATGAACAGTAGGGGCTTGTCCATACAATTTCACACACAGCTTTCCCCACAGGGCGGTCTAATGAAAATCACACTAATTTGCAGCGATTCTGCTGTTGTTAGAGTTGTCTCTGAATAATTTACCTACCGCTGAGTTAATGATACATTTACATTTATGCATTTGGCAGATGCTTTTATCCAGAGTGACTTACAGAGCATTCGAGTATACATTTTTTTTAGTATGCTTGTTCCCTGAGAATTGAGAGTTCATACACATGCATTAAAATATTATTTTCATTGTCACTGTTTTTGAGTTAAGTTTTTAGCATATATACAGTATATATATATATATATATATATATATAATATGTGTTACCTAATATAAGGCTCATATCTGTTTTATACAGGGGACCATAAGCTTTTGGGGGATTTATTGGTTCTTGCTGGAGCGACGCTCTACGGCATCTCCAATGTATGTGAGGAGTTCATCGTGAAGAACCTGAGCCGGGTCGAATTCCTGGGAATGATGGGTCTCTTTGGCTCCTTCTTCAGTGGTATCCAACTGTGAGTCTCTTACTATTAACTTTTAAAGATCAAATAAATGTAATTGTATATTTGTGGCCTTTCATCTAGATGTTTTAGCTTTGAGGCCGTCAATATGATAGTATACTTATAAAACTTGACAAAATGAACTATTACACTTATATTTTTAAGAAAATTGTTTTTGTTCAATAAAATGTGACCCTGGACCACAAAACCAGTCATAAAGGTCAATTTTTTCGATTTTTCAGCTTTCCATTGATGTATGGTTTGTTAGGATAGGACAATATTTGGCCGAGATACAACTATTTGAAAAACTGGAATCTGAGGGTGCCTAAAAATCTAAATATTAAGAAAATCGCCTTTAAAGTTGTCCAAATGAAGTTCTTAGCAATACATATTACTAATCAAAAATGCATATTACTAATCAAAAATTAAGTTTTGATGTGTTTACAGTAGGAAATTGACAAATTATCTTCATGGAACATGATCTTTACTTAATGTCCTAATGATTTTTGACATAAAAGAAAAATCAATAATTTTGACCCATACAGTGTATTTTTGGCTATTGCTACAAATATACCCCAACGACTTAAGACTTTAATGCTCTTTAAGATGACAGTCTTTTTAATGACTGTAATTTAAGGATACTACCATTGAAAAGATTGAGGTCGGTATTTTAATTAATACTTTAATATTTTAATTAATACTTTTATCCAGCAAGGATGCATTAAATTGATCAAAAGTGACAGTAAAGACATGTTACAAAAGATTTATATTTCAAAAAATGTTGTTTTAAATCTTTTTAGCTTTGCTATCACAAAAATAAATTACATTTTAGAATATATGACAATATAAAAGTCATTTTAAATTGTAACAATTTTTGATCAAATAAATGCAGTCAAATAAGCTTAAGAGACTTTTTTCAAAAACGTTTTAAAAAAATCTTACTGACCCCAACCAGTATAGTTTACATTGGTACCATACAGTTTTACAATTTATCACTTATTTATTTATCTGTGCAGTGATACAATTTATTGCTATTAGTTAATATTTGATATATATCAGCTTTTTCATGTTCATTTTCCTTATTTTTACATTTAACTGTCCACTGCTGTCATCTAATACTCACTTCAAGTTTACATTTAATAACACTTTTAAATATAACCTTAAAATGAATATCCATTTTTCATACTGTACATTATAATGCAGTGATGCTTATATTAACTTGTTGCTTTTAAAAGAGTGATTTTGGTTTGTATATTTTTTTAATCTAATAGTATTTAATTGCATTTTTCATTTAAAATAGTATGAGATTTTAAAATCTTCCATTTATTGATTATCAAGCTAAATTGATTAAGACCCTTTACACCAAGTTACTCCAGGGTTTCCTGTTAACTGTTTAACCATGATTATTTAATGCTCTGGCAGGAGATCACCTTCACATGGTTTTCACAGAAACGTAATGATTTTTCTAGTTGGACTGCCATCCACCTGCCGTCATCCTCAGATCCTCCTCACAGTTTGACGTTTACACAGCCTGCATGTTTAATTATCATTTCCACCAGAGCCGTTTGGATCTCTAGCACCACATAACCCAGCTACTTCCAAGCGGCAGCCAGCTGGAAGGTTCTCGTCTCCCGTCTTTTTATCCATCCGCAAACGAGGCCCATTTGGACCGCCTGCGTCCCGCAGCAAACATACAGCAGTTCCAGCTGGAGTCGCGTTCTCATCTAACACCTTTATTCCCCCGCTGCCGGAGCTTCGGTGCGCTTTAACATCTATATTTGTGGCGTATTTACATAAACGCCAACGACACTGTTTATCCATGCCAGCTGGGTGTAATTATGCTGAAAGGCATTCATATCTGACAGCAGGCTGGAACTGTGGACGACAGTCAAACACTGCTTTCACTTAA
>JAFVLL020027670.1:32492-63944 GCA_021397915.2 Tor tambroides
GACCTGACTGTGTGTATATATATATATATATATATATATATATATATACATACATATACATATATATATATATATATATATACATACATATATACATATACACACACAATGTATACAATACAATATAGCATTGTAATGCATTACATACATGCTGATTTCTTGCTGATTTCTTGTAAATATAGCAACTTTTATTTTTAGGTAGCTTCTAATCCACTTTTCAATTACCTACTAAAGCGTAACATTAATTTTATTATCTCTGCTGTACTCGACTAAGAGGATTTTTTTGAAAGGTAGGACAAACACATTACGTTTTTTTTTTTTGTTGTTGCCCCATTTTCTTTTCCACCTTGTCTTTGACGGTGTAATGCAGCACGTGTTTTGTGATAACACGGCTCCTCTTTCATCTTCCCGCATGTTGTCTCTGGAACCAACCTGTATGTGTGCCTCATTCGTTACCCATGTGGGTGCAGCGAGCGCTGGCTGTTTTTGTATGCGCTGTGTTCACTGGGGAGCTGGATGGGGTTTTTGAAGAGAGGGCAAGTCCCCTACATTTAAGCCCAGCTGATTGACAGTTCATTCCCTCACCCAGTTCCACACGCCTGCGTTTCCTGCCTTCTCCTCAGAGCTCTGATCCCACCAATTGGACTGTCACACACTCAAACACACACACACACACACACACACACACACACACACACACACACATACTGCACCTACAATTAAACATGCCCTATCGCACTGCATTGCACTAGTCTTTCCCACTAACCACCACCTGTAACTAACCATCTGGCACTACCCAGGAAATGGCAAATCTGACAAATTGTCTTGATGAATTACAGGAAGCTGGTTTGTTTATCACCGTGACAGCTGGTGTGATTTCATCACCACTTAAATCCAACGGGAAGGATGTGGCAAACAGCTCTTGAAAGGCTTGCTTGATGGGAGGTCACCAGTGTTGGAAAGTTACTTTGAAACTTGCAAAACTAGTCTAATAATTATTTCAAGTACAGCCAATCTCTGAATCATTTTTGGGAAAAAATTAGATGCACTTCAAGCTACTAACAAAAAAGTAGCTAATTACATTATTTAGAGGGACAGCATTTTTTAAATTATAATTAACCCATCATATCATTTTGAACATCAGATGCATATTTTTGCTAAAAACATATTTCAAAATAGAATAAAATGATATATTTATTTACTGTTTTGTTTAATATAGATTTTAAACATGAATTATATGGTATTCAAACATTTTACTTTCAAAAACCATACATTTGACAGCATTTTACTGTATGTAACGGCCTTGTCCTATAATTTTTACTGATATGCTAATTCAGACATTAAGACATACATTTCGAAAAATACTAAAATATTTTTTAGATTTTAAATTGTTATAATACTTCACAATATTAGTCTTTTTACTGTCTTTTTGCTCAAATAAATGCTCTTTTTTTTAACCATTTTCTCCCCATCACAGACAATCATATGGTAGGAACCACTCTGTAAAGACCAATCTGTTGATAAAAATGTTAATGTGCTTCAATGAAATGAAGTGGTAATTGACTGGAAGCATTAAACAATGAAAAGTGTGTCGTCTTCTTGCTTGGTAGCTTTTCACAGAGATACATATTGTGTCCTCGTAGTATTAGCACCTTTCTCTTTGTTCACACTTTTTTGTTACTGTATTTTTATCTCAGCATGCACACAACACGTGTAAACGAAACAAAGGGGAATGTAATTGTGTATAGCTGCAAAATAAACAGGCTTATCAACTTTTAAAGAAAGGAGAACATACTTTCTGTATCATTTGTTGTTGACATCAGAGGTTGTGTACGTCCAATTAAATTTGTACAGCACAAATTCATTTGTCACTCAGTAAAAGTTGGAGAAATTAAACGCTTACAAGAACCATTATTCTCCAAACCCATTTTTCTCCAAGGTTTTTGAGATTTATTCTTGAGTCGCTCACTAATGCAATTATAGCTGGTTCTATCATTTTCTCTACTTTTAAAGGAATAGTTCATTCAAAAATGAAAATCTGCTGAAAATGTACTCACTCTCAGGCCATCCAAGATGTAGATGAGTTTGTTTCTTCATCAGAACAGATTTTGCTCATCAATGGATCCTCTGCAGTGAATGGGTGCCGTCAGAATGAGAGTGCAAACAGCTGATAAAAACATCCCAATAATCCACAAGTAAACCACACCACTCCAGTCCATCAATTAACATCTTGTGAAGTGAGAAACTGCATCATTAAGATATTTTCAACTTCAAACCGTTGTTTCCAGCTAAAATATCCTCTAAAAAGTCCTCTATCCAAACTACTGCTTTCTCCAGCGAAAAAGATCATCTCATCTGAATTAGGAGAGAAATATGCACATATATCAAGCACGCTTTACAAGCAAAAACAGTAAACAAATATGTTGGTGGATTTTGATGAGAGGGCAACAGAGGATAGACTTTTTCATTGGAGGAAGTGTTGTTATTAATAATTAACACATTTTGCCATTTTCAAGTTAAAACGTCTTAATTATGGATTTGTTTCTTACAAATGCACAGTTTTTCACAAGTTGTTAATTGATGGACTGGAGACGTGTGGATTACTTGTGAATTATTTTGATTGGAGCCATTGGTGAGAAAGTGATGCAATGCTACATTTCTACAAATCGATTTCGATGAAGAAACAAACTCATCTACATCTTGGATGGATGGCCTGCGGGTGAGTACATTCTCATTTTTCAGTTTAATTTTGGGGTGAACTAATCCTTTAATGTGTTCATCTGTCAAGGTTAAGGTCACACAGTACATACAGTACAGTTTCTCTCTGGATCTGTGAGATATGCAAATGACTCCTGGATTTCCGTTCACAGGGAACTTCTCCTCACGCTGGCCCTCGGCCAGGTCTTATCACTGCTCATCTGTGGGATTGGCCTGACCAGCAAATACCTGGCGGACGATTACCACGCCAACACCCCCGTGTTTCAGAGCTTTCTCAACTACATCCTGCTGTTCCTGGTCTACACCACCACACTCGCAGTCAGGCAAGGTAAGGGCGGCTCCTCCAGGCTTCTGTGCAGTTTAATAAACACTGTCAAATGGAAACATAACGTGAGGTTATCTGTAAGACAAGGTGATGATAAGACCATAGGAACATACATTTTTTTTACGAGGGACTGTCAGAAAAAGGTTATTTGAAGTTTTTTCATTCAATTTCTCTTTTCTGTCTCGAGCGTGACCTCTTCTGGGACTCTGGCAGAAACTTTCAAAACTACTAGCCCGTTTCTATTCAGAAATATGTCAGTCAGGCTGTGTAGATGGCTGTTTTTAAGGAAAAAGAAGTCCTGCCTTTGATGCTTATATTTTTTGTTAGATTTTTATAGAATTTTGTATTGTTGAATTACAAACAAATTCTCTTATTCTCTTATATTTTAATTAATCAAAACATAAATGCATCATATTTTACTTGTCACATTTTTCACTTGTATGCAGTTTAGTATATATTATGAATATTTATAAATGATTTACATAGAATTTATTTGTAAAATGTCAAATTTGCATTGCCTGAATTAAGTAAATGTAGACAAATATTCTTATTTTATAGTTCTAAATGAAACTAATTTAATATTTCTAAGCATTTTCACTTCACGTCTAGATGCAAGTCAGTTACAGGTGTCGTGCTCAGGTTTTATTTCCTAATTGATTTCATGTTGTGCCTCGTGTCCAAGCAGCAAGCTTTGACACAATGTTTTCTGGCACACTTTCAGCAGGCTAAGAATAGAAATGGAAAAGAGTCGTGTTCTGAGCTGAGAAATATGCCAACTCACAGTCTATTTATAACAGATCACATGTGATTCCCTGACTAACGCACTCTTCTTATACAGAAATCAGGTTGTTCTAATAAGCACCATTAAGATCATTAATGGATGAGTGAGTCATTTTTTGAAGGCTAAACAGGACCGTAAATGATTTAGGATGAAAATCTTTGCTGCGCTGGAATCGTGATGAGCTTTCATACTTTTATACTATAAATATTACACAGAGTACATGATTCAGATTGGTTACAAGCAAATATTTTTGTATAATGCTATAAGTAATGATGTCATATGTACAGTCAGATGGACATGTCTAATTATAAATGATATGTAAATGATATGGATGGGGTATATATATATATATATATATATATATATATATATATATATATATATGTATGTATACCGTTCAGAAGTTTGGCATCAAGTCTCTTATGCTCATCAAAGTTGCATTTATTTGATCAAAAATAAAGAACAGTAGTTTTATGAAATATTATTGCAATTTTAAATAATGGTTTACTATTTTAATATACTTTAAAACATAATTCTGTCTTCAGTGTCATATGATCCTTCAGAAATCATTTTAATATGCTGATTTATTACCAATATTGGAAACCGTTTTTGCTGCTTAATATTTTTTTTGGAACCTATGATACTTTTTTTCAGGATTCTTTGATGAATAAAAAGTAAAAAAGAACAGCATCTATTTAAAAAAGAAATCTTTTGTAATAATATACACTACCATTCAAATGTTTGGGGTTGGCAATTTTTTTTTGAAAGAAATTAATTACTTTTTTCAGCAAGGATGTGTTAAATTAATAAAAAGTGATGGTAAAGACTTATATTGTTAGAAAATAATTCTATTTTGAAGAAATGCTGTTCTTTTTAAGTTTTTATTCACCAAAGAATCCTGAAAAAAGTATCACAGGTTCCAAAAAATATTAAGCAGCAAAAATGGTTTCCAACACTGATAATAAATCAGCATATTTTTAATAAATCAGAATGATTTCTGAAGGATCATGTGACACTGAAGACTAGAGTAATAGATGATGAAAATTCAGCTTTGCATCACATGAATAAATTATATTTTACAGTGTATTAAAATAGAAAACCATTATTTTAAATGGTAATAATATTTCACAATGTTACTTTGTTTATTCTGTATTTTTGATCAAATAATTGCATCCTTGATAAGCAGATGAAGTGTCTTTAAAAACATTAAAAATTAAAAACTAATAGTACAGTAATATATACTGTACATATTATTATATATGCATGATTATCAGTATATTTGAAAATATTATATACAAGATATATAAATATTATATAATATTAAATATTACATACAATATCCTACACAACATTTTTTGAAATATCAGTGCAAACACATTGATATACATGGTAAAATTTGGGGTTTAATGGGTGACTTTCCAATACCTTCAGTGGTCATTCTGTCAAGTTTTTGTCATAGTAACTTTTTCCATCTCTCTTTTTCCACCCATAATGCATCATTTTAATTGACAAGCCTTGCTGAACCGTATTTCGAAGCATGCGAACATTGCACGCGAAGGCTGCGTACAAACTCATTATTTCAAGCACACCGCTCTGAGCGAGCCGTCGGCAGCCCCTGCCAAATTGGCGCAGTCTCTTTGTTCTACTTCAGTGACCAAGGAGTTGTGTCTACAGCCTCGGTAAACACGGCCACGCGCTACAGAAAGTGGGCAGGGAACGTGTGCTTTCAGGATAATGAGAGGGCAACAAGAGCAGCTGCCTGTCAGGCAAGCTCCGGCCAAACAGTGATGCTCATCTTCTACAGTCCGACAACGTAGAAGCTGTCATCTTACAATGGCCTGAGTAAAGTGAAACTTGCTTTTCTCATTTCCTTCCCTTCGCGTCGTCTCTTCTCACCTCTTCTGTGTGGCTTGTAGCTGTCGTGACTTTCCTGCTCTGCTCAAATTGGATTTAAACCACGGCGCTGCAGAACTGGAGAAGGACTATGGCGGGAAATCAGTCTTTCTCTCTTTTTCTAGTCAAAACTGCATCATTTTTACGGGTGGAGACGTAATGTGCTTTCCTGTACTAATGCAGCCAGGCAGTTATTAATTACTCGGGGCTAATTCTGATGGCTGACAGAAACGTTTCGAGCGACAGCATTTTGCTCTGCTGTGCGTTATTAAGTTGGATTCATATTATGGCAATTCCAGAACACTGCGCTCCGCTGATCAGAGCCAATATTAAATACACCTTGTCTAACTTTTAATAAATTTAGAAAGCTTTCACTTGCTTAAGCCAGCCAAACCTCTGAGGCAGTGTTAGTTTAGTGTCACTGAGATATTTTGAATTCCTTTATATTTTTATATTTTCTGTTTTTAGTTAAGTTTTGTTGTGTTTTTTTCATTTATGTATGTTTTTATGTCTATTTATTAATTTAATATTATTATTAATAATTAGTTATTCATTTTATGTCATTTAGTTTATTGGCAAGTAACTGAAATAAAATAAAATCATCTTTTTAAATATTTTATTTTATTTCAGTTAATTTAAGTAGTAGTTATTTTAATACATCAGGTTAGACTTAATAAAAGAATAAATGTTGCCTTGTCAACTAGATGAAATAAAATAAATTTAATTAAAAAAATATTGTTATTTCAGTTAATTTATTTTAATTATTAGTTATTTTAATAAATGAAGTTAAACAAAAAAAGATAAATGTTGCCTTGTCAACTAGATGAAATAAAATTAATTATTTTTTAAAAAATATTATGTTATTTCAGCTAATTTATTTCAATGATTAGTTAGTTGTTGCCTTGGCAGCCAGATGAAATAAAAAAAAAATATATTTTAGTTAATTTATTTCAAGTATGAATTATTTTAATATGTCAAATTAAACTAAATAAAAATAATAAATAATAAATGTTGCCTTGGCAACTAGCTGAAATAAAATAAATGTATTTATAATTTCATTTTATTTCAGTTAATTTATTTAAAGAATTAGTTACTTTAATGCATCAAGTTAAACTAAATAAAATGTTGCCTTGTCAACTAGCTGAAATTATATTATATTATATTATATTATATTATATTATATATTTGAAGTAATGAAAATGGTTTTAGTTAACTATAACCTTTGAGGAACCTTTGAAAATCAGCCAAAACTATCATTTTTTTCCATGTCTTTTGTATTTTAAAAAATAGTGTTTTTCTGATGCATCTGTTTATTTCAGATACAGTTTTCTGAGGTGTTCAGACACTGATTTCATTGTACAACTGGCCTTTTGATAGCGCACTGTATCATGTAAGCTGCATTAGTATCAAGTTCGCTGATATTGAAAGATAAAACTGAAAGAATAGCCTCCCAAAGCATTAGTGTATGAGAATAGCCTGTCTGTCTGTCCGGTGTGTGGAGTCTAGCTGTTGTTCCAGCAGGACCGTGTCTGCCCAGCATATGGCTCTCTCTCCTATTGTTTCAGGAATGGAAAACAAATGCAAGTGCATGCCAGAATTCTTCTTACCAGTCTGTCAGCGCTGCGCCACGGCTGCCAAGTGGACGCTGGCAAAGAGAAATGAGTGCATGGCAATAACGGTTATAATCACAAAAAGAAGACGCTGAAAACAGTTGCTGTGAGGGAAGTGGTAGGAAAACAGAAGAAATCATGTGTGAAAACTGCACTTGTTTTTTAATGGCTTTGGCTTTGTTCATACCTCAAAGTTTAGTGCTGTCCTAAATGCCTCCCTCAAACTATTTTGGTGACAAAATGTTGCATTGACTGCTGGATATTTGTTTATTTATATACATTGTTTGTACAAATTTAAATTGTTATATTAATCAAATTCATGTATAATTTCTGATATTTAATCAGCTACTGTATATCCACAATATAAATATAACAATTCAGATTGAATAGACAGTCATATTGTACATATTAGTCAGAATGCATAACTTTTGTTGCCAATTTTACATTGTCTGCACAGAAAAATATTTGCAGTCTCCAAAACGTGAAGATATCTATATATTCAATGTCTGTACAAATTTAAATTGTTATGTTGTGTATCTATATTGTGGATAAACAAACATAGAAAAAAACAAATATTTTCTTAATTACTATTTACTTAATTTTCTTAATTATTTACAGTACATTATATATATATATATATATATATATATATATACACACAATATATATATATATATATATATATATATATATAGTATTAGTAATTTTAATATGTCAAGTTTAACTAAAAATATGTTAAATGTTGCCTTGGCATCTAGCTGAAATAAAATGTAATTATTTCATTTATTTACTTCAAGTATTAATTATTTTAATATGTCAGATTAAACTAATTTTTTTTATATATATTTTATTTTATTCAGTTTATTTAAAGTATTATTTTAAGACTAAATAAAATTATAAATGCTGCCTTGGAACTGAAATAAAATGTATTAATTATATTTAGTTCCTAAAACCTTTGAAGAACCTTTGAAAATGGACCAGCGCTAGATTTTTTTGATTCCAGTGGCTATGTTTATTTTGTTTGTTTGTTTAATCATTTGATTATATTATCAATTTATATATCAATTTATATGTTTGGTAAAAAATATTGTCTCTTACAGTTTGACATGTTTCTGTAATTTTTACAGATTATCAACTAAAATGACATTTTTAACAACTAAAATCACATGCCAACTTGCAAGTTTACGAGTTAACAAGTTTATTTTTTTATATTTGATTTTGTTTCAAGTGACAAAAATATATTTTTAATGGTTAATGAAAAGTTTTAGTTAACTATACCTGCTATAAACCTGCTCTGAGGAACTTTTGAATGGAACAACACTCATCTTTAGTATTTTAAAAGAATATATTTTTCTGATGCATTTATTTGTTTCAAGAGCAGTTTTTCTTTTCTTTTTGTTTTTTGTTTTATTTTGTTTGTTATATCAGTTGATTATATTTAATTGAATAAATATTCATACATTTGGTTAAAGTATTGTCTCTTACAGTTTGATATGTTTTTATAATTTTTACAGATTAAAAATATTATTTTGAGCAACTAAATTGAAATGCCATTTCATTAAAAGTAATATATACTAAAATGACTGAATATGACATGAAGAAATATTGACTAAATCGTCTGTAGTCTGCTGGAATTCATGGGTATTTTTAAGGTTCTTCTGCAGAGTTCCATTTACTCTGTGCCTATTGGCCTTGAGCTGTGGGGGCGTGGCCGTAAAGAGCCCCGCCCCCTCACATTCATCACTGCCATCTGACATTAAGGCTTGTGCAACTTTTTGTACAACAAGCAATTGTTACTCTCCCCTGCAGAACTGCATTCAATAAGCTAATTAATCATTTTGATGTGATAGCCCTGATATTGATTTTACGCTGCTGCGATTTGTTTTTACGCACGTCTAGAGAGCTAGCATCAGGAACCTTTTGAATTGCTGATATTAGGGCACAATTATATTTGAGATGTTTCGGAGCTTGATTTCCTGATGCAACAGCAAAATCAGTCAGTTTTATCTTTTCACAGCTTGTCTCATCCTTTTGATTTGAAAAATAACTTGGCATCAGGGTTTAGAAGGGTTTTGCATCTAAAAATGAATCAACTTTTGCCAGTAATGATGCATGATGGAAATGAATGGTAATGGTTTTGTTGGAGCGAGTTCACATAATTCAAACTGTTAACATGCATGAATTTGCTGTGTGATGCTTTCTTACATAGGCTCTTTGCAATCTGTTTTATTTTCCCCCAAATTCAGGTTTTTACATTTCAATTTTTCTGGATTACTTTTTAATGGTTAAACTAAATTTTAGTAATAAAAAAACAAAAACAAAAAAATGTCTAATTAATTAAAATCTTGAAACTGTTCTATTTTTTTTTTTTCCTGATTGTTTTAATTTTTTTTTTTCATTTAAAAATCATGTCCACCTAATTGAAATCATGAAACTTACAGTTGAACAACAATTTATTAAACGTTTAATATTTTTAGGGCCCATCGGGCCCCCCCCCCCCCCCCCTCCAAATTCTGCTTTATTTTTTCAAAATTTGGTGTTTTCCATTTTAAATTTTTTTGGATCCAGTTTTAATAATTTAGTTTAACAAAATTTTAATAATCAGAAACCATGTCTAAAAAATTGAATTCATGAAACTTTAACAATTTCATAATTTATTACAGTTTATACAGTAATGTAGCCATTTCAAATATTTAATTTTTCAGAAATTCTGAGTTGTCCGTTTTAATTTTTCGGATGTAATTCCCTTTTTCAAATGTAATCAAATAAAAATGTAACTATTCATTTCATTTTTGTCAAAGTGCTGCACAACAGTGGAAAAACATGAAATAAAAACTGTAATATTCCTTAATAAATGAGCGTGATGAAATACAGTTTAATATTCACTGACACTAGTCCATATCACGATTCGAGCATCCCTACTTTTGATTTATTTATCAATATTTTACCAAATACTATGACATTCTGTGTTATACTGAAAATTCCATTTTTATTACTGGATTCTGTGATTCCATCTGCATTAGGGCCTTCAGATGCATTTCAATACCCTGTTGAAATACTTCTGAAATGGTAAGTTAGGACGAGGCCTCCGCTTTGTGTTTGCAGTCAGTTTGCAGCATATCCATCACGCCATCTTCATTATCTCCTGCAAAATCGAGTGCAAGGATTGCTGGGTAATATGTGAGGTCAGTGGTTTGTCCTCTGCGTAGATGATTACCCCTGAAAGCTTCTTTATTGGCTTTTTAGAGGCCAGCTGTATCCACTCCTTCTTACTGACACAGATTAGAAGTGTTGAGCTGGCAGGAGTGAGGGAAGAGATTTATTGTTTGCACTGCTACAGCGCCTCGACTCTATCCTGTTCCCCCCATGGACAGATAATCAATAAACTGTGTCCACACGATGATGGGGCGTGCATGTATCCTCCTCGGCCGGTTTCGAGTGTGAATAAGCCATTCACGGCCACACATGCATATATTCAATGCTGCTCTTTGGAGGTTTTGTTGGAGTGAGTCTATGGTATTGTTAATGCCAAGGTCATGAGTTTAATTCCTAGCGAGCAACACGCTTACAAATAAAATATATACCTTGAATGCACTCTGAAACATGAAGAATTCAGAGCACGATAACATGTTTTCTAATTTATTCTTGTGATGCAAAGCTGAATTTTCAGAATCATTACTCCAGTCCTCAGTCTCACATGATCCTTCAGAAATCATTCTATTATGCTGATTTGCTGCTGAAGAAACATTAAAAACAGTTGTGTTGCTTAATATTTTTGTGGAAATCATGATACATTTTCAGGATTCTTTGATTAATAGAAAGTTCAAAAGAACAACACTTATATGAAATAGATTTTGTAACATTAAAACGGTCACTTTTAATCCATTTAATGCTAGTAAAGTAAATTTTATGTTTATAATACATATTATTATACTTTTTTTTTTTTTAATGGATCTTGGATCTTTTCCAACCTGATCTTGTGACGAAAACGTACCTGTGGGAATTTTTCCGCAAGACACAAAATACATACTGCCATGTACGTTTCCGTGATATATTTGATGTGAAATGTCCACCGAGTGGTGCTAAAAGAGTGTTAGTTTTTTTTCCCCGGAACTGATGAACGTATATATGGTATGTTTTATGTGACGTTGGTTTTGTAGGTGTCACCGCAGTTCTGACTTGAAATGTCCGTTGATTGGCGCTATAAGTCTAATGCTCCGTGACATTTTAAAATAACGTACCATCTGCACTACACCTAAACCTACCCGATAGTATGAGCAAAAGCGAATGTGACGTAAAAATGCAATCGCAAGCATGCCGTTTTAGCTTGTTTTTTGGTTCTCTCATGTTTTTGACGGGATTCGTACCCAAGGATTCCGTATCCTAAGTCCAATTCTGAGCCGGCTGAGCTACCAAGCAAGCTTGTTACATCTGGAAAGCAAAACATATGGAGCTGTAATCATAACCGTGCACGAAAATGATTACAAGTATTCGCTGTTTTACTGCCTCTAGTATTCATTTCTGTTGGAAACTGCAGTGATATGTACTTATTGGTATGTATTTCACATACTGCGGAAAAGTTCCCACATGTATTCGTCATGAAATCAGGTAACTCTTTTTACATCTCTTTTTCTGAAAATCTGAGACCAACCAGCAGCAACTTTGAGGACATATGGTCTCCGCACTGCCAGTGTGAGGAAGAGTCGCCTGTCGAGAGATCCATCTTTAGAAATTCTGGTAACACAGTGGGATTCGTCAGTGCTCTCCGGGAATGAGATTATTATATGGTCTCTCAGAATGACCTGTCTTTAAGAGTGATTTTCCCTTCCTTGTTCGACCAGCACGCTCTCCGCGGTCAGTCCCTTTAACAAGCACTATGATGACATCTCTGTCACAGCTGCTGCCTGTGGTCATCGCATTAAAGTCGATATAATGACACACACCATTAACATTCTCACGAATTGGAGGTGGGAATAGATATGATTCGAAAGCAAAATGATATGCCTCATGGAGAACGGTTCAGTGTCATATATCCCTATAAAGCTGAAAGGGACAGAGAGCAAGTACTCAGAAAAGAAAATTCTGACATCATTTTTGTCCACGTCATTTGAAACCAGCATGATTTTTTTTTTCTGTGTGACTTTTGTTCAATACCTGCTTTCATTGTGTGGAAAAAGCAGCATGAGCATTCTGCATAATATCTCCTAATATCATAATAACTTGTGTGCATCTTTTCTGTCTACTGAACGATTTTAGATCTTATCTGCTGCTTCTATCATATTTCCAGTGCTTTTATCCTCTGTTGTTGTGTTCAGATGAAGCAGATTTAAATTACTTTTCTCCTTACCGTCAAATCTGACCCCAGAGAGGCATCTGCAAATGTTATTATGGTCTCTGGTTACTTTAATCTCTATTAAAATGTTTGATTACCTTTGGGGAGACATGCTTTCTCTTTACATGTTTGTGAAAGGATCTGACATCTGCAGGATTTGATTGTCGTTGGCATTGAATTAGACCTGCCCTTGCGTGTAACATCTCATTTCACCTTTTCTTATGAGAATCTCATGTCATTTTTCATTCATTTTATTCTTTGAAGTCATTTAACACTCACACTTAAAGGCTTAATTACATTTGTTAATTCAATTACTGCAGTTTTATACAGGCTTTAGAAACTGAATAGCAAAGAATGAATAAAGATCATCAGCTGGTATTGAAACATACAGTAAAATTAGCATACATTACAAAGCAACGCATTATAGTGTTTTAAGATCTCAGAAAATGCCACCTAATACATAGCTTGGAAAAATAACTTAACTTATTTTATTTTATTTATTTTATTTTACACCCATATTTCAGGTCACGTTGAATGTACAGCTTGTTTGAGATCTAATGACTTTGATTATTAATAATATTCAAGTTTAGTGACTGAATGTACTGTAGTTAATGGCTATTTTGATGCTGATTTTTGAATCATGACTTTGTACAATCCATTCTTCCCTTTTGCATTTGCCCTTTTTGCCCTTTTTAAATGGTTCACTTCTTAACATACAGTACAGTAGGCCTACCTTTAGTTTTTACAGTCACAGCATACAGATGAAAGCTAACACAATACATTTTGCTACGTATTCTGCTGCTCTACAAGCAGCTCGTTCAATAAGCGTTCTTTTTTGGTCTGCAGATGTTCTCTTGACTTTACTAGTTGTCCTTAACTTTCATTTGCTAATTAAATTTAAGACTGTGGAAGTTGCAAGAACAAAGCATTTGTTTTGTGTTCGATTAGATTAGAGCAATTATCTTTATTTTCTGATTCTTGGTCCGCTGCTTAGAGGAGCCAGTGTTTTTTGCAAGCCCAACACCCTGAGAGTTTGACATGTTGAAAAGGCCTAACGAATCAAATAACTTGTAAGGGCTTACAAAAATCCAATCCGTTGTCCATTAAAAGTTTCTTGAATATGTTAAAAATAAGTTTGTTCACTGCAAAGAGACTGTGTTCAATTAGAAAATCAAAACAAGTGAGAAGGACAGTTGAGTAAAGTGTCATCATGGCTATATCTGCAAGAGAAAGTTGATCACATTTCCACTTTCCTTCATTTGAAATAATACGCATTATAGGAAAACTAAGTTAGAATGTCTGCAAATACTTTTGTTCTTAAGGTCTATTCATCTTCCTTTTTTTTTTACCTGCAGTGCTTCTGCTGTTATGATCCTATAGAAAACTCATATTTATTTCAAGAGCAGCTTTGCTGTGTCAAGAGATTACTGCAGTATTTTAATAAAACCTCTCTGTGCAGAAAGAAAACTGGCTGTTGTATTTTATTTCTTCACCAGATCGGTCTGTAGACCTGGTTTTGGTTTCTATAGTTTCTTGGAAAATGACAAAACAGCTTTTCTTTATTTGGACCTATCTTATAATCTCACCAAGGCTGCAATTATTTGATTAAAAATACAGTAAAAATACTAATATTGTGGAAAAAAAATGACAATTTAAAAAAAAATATATATATATATTTTAAAATGTAATTTATTCCTGTGATGTTAATGTTGAATTTTCAGCACCACTGCTCCAGTCTTCAGTGTCACATGATCTTTCAGAAATTCTAATATGCTGATTTGCTGCTCAAGAAACTTTACTTATTGTTGAAAACAGTTGTGCTGCTTAATGTTTTTGTGCAAAGTATGATAGATTTTTTTCAGGATGCTTTAATGAATAAAAAGTAAAACAAATTGTAACATAAATGTCTTTACTCTCACTTGTGATCAACTGAATGCATCCTTGCTGAATAAAAGAATGCCTTCCCAAAAATGGTAGTGTATATACAAATTATTTATTTATTTTGGAGTAATTCTGATTTATTATATATTACCATCTACTCTAATCTAACCCTAAAATCTGAGGTCAAGGATTTATAGGAATGACCAGCAAAAGAAGGTTGATCCAGGATTATGTTCCACTCGATTAAACTGCAACTTGGATAATTTTAATAGCTGGCTTCAACCCACTTGACTTCAAACCACTTCAACCGATTGATCGTTTTCCCAAACAGTTTGTACATATAAGTTTGTATTGATCGTGTAAAATGGATTATACCACAGGAGACTGTCTTAGTAAGTGAATTCTCTCATGTTTTCCCACAGGGGAAGAGAATCTGCTGGCAATACTGAAAAGAAGATGGTGGAAGTACATGATTCTGGGATTGATTGATATAGAGGCCAATTACCTGGTCATCAAAGCCTACCAGTACACCACACTGACCAGCGTTCAGGTATTTGAATATGTTTATGAGCCTTGTGAAGGAAAGAAAAGAGATTATGTACTGAGAAGCAAAAATGCAGTGGCTTGAGACTTTTATTGGGTCTGTCCAATTGAGACTTTTATTGGGTCTGTCCAATTGGCAGTTAAATCTCAGCTGTTTGCTTCACATTGCGCTTGTCATTTAATCTTCATTACAGCGCTGTTAGTGATTATTGGCCAGAGGAGGTCTCAATGTTTATTAGAGATTCCAGCAGAGAAAAGGATCGATTTTTTTTTTTTTTTTTTTTCACTTCTCACTCTTCTATTGCCATCACCGACGGTCATTACGAGCGCCCTTGTTGATGCAAAGACTGTCATCAACTATTTGTTAGAGAACGTGCTGGCATCCAGTCATTTATTAGCCTAGCCTAGCCTACCCTACCATTAGACATTAAAAGGGACATTCAGACAGGCTTTTATCAGATCTGCAAGCGTAACTGAGAGGATCAGCTCTGATCAATAAGGATTTTATAATGTGCACAAAAGAGTACGCATCTTAAAACAAGACTTTGTGGTGTTGTTATTGATTTTTTTGGTGATAAGATCCCATAGCATTATGATAGCACAGGACTACAGGTGAATACAGATGCTGTTCAATTTTATAAGCCCCAAAAAACACAAACAAACACCACAAAGGCATCACGCACCCTCAGATTTTTGTGGGTATTGATTGCAACTTGTAAAAAATGCGCTAAGCCCTGTTTGCAGTGTCTTTGATAATTAACTTTTGTGATTAATGTTTGTAAAAAGAAGTTATCACCCATTTACATGGTTAAATTTGGTTAGTCCAATTGAATTGAGCCCTCCACAGATCTTGTTTTAAATTTGAAATTTTGTTCTCATCTGTTAAATCAAACATTTGACCTTTCTGCAAAATTATATTAAGTTGCTTCTTTCATGTTTCGCAACACTTTCAAAGTGAAATGTCCAGTGAGTGGCGCGAAAATCAAATCAGTTTTATCCAAAACAGATGAACGTGAATCCGGCAGTGTTTTATGATGCTGGTTGCTGGTTACATATTGCGACATTTTGGAAATGAAAGTAGTGCTAAAAGGTTAATGCCCTATTGTGTTTAAAAATGACATACCTCCTATATTAAACCTTACCATAGTGTTAACAGAAGCAAACATGAGATAAAAATTAATTTTCTGAAGAAACCATGACATTTTAGATTGTTTCTAAAAGTCTTTGGGCTCAATTACATGACTCTGATCACTCTGTATCTCAAGTGCAATAATGTACCGGATGGGTTATCGAGCAAGTTTACTATGCCAGAAAAGCTATATATATAAAACTGGTTATGTCATGCAAACATCAAAATTCATTAGTTTACAATTATGCACTATTGTAAAACTGTTCTGAGGTCATAACATAGTATTTTGAAAGAAACTGCATTAAAAGGCTTTTTTTTTAGTCTATATTCTGCCCTTGTTGTAATTTGTGTGAAAAGGAATAAAAGTCGTTTTACTGCCAACAGTGTTAATTTCAGCTGGAAACAGCTATAAATTATATCTATTGGTACATATTTGGAGTTTTGCAAAAATGTAGGTTGAGGTACATTTTCCAATGAGCCTATGATGCTTTTGCACATGATATTTTCAGTCCACAAACCTGCGTTTTATTCACAAACCACCCACAATCCAGTTTAACCAGATGCAATTTGCATACTTTTTCTATTTTTGTTTTTCTGGTATTTGCACATATTTGTAAACAAAAAGCAGTCAGTGCATGTAAATGAAATGTGATTTATCATATATTTATGTGTCCTTCTATAATTCATAAAGGCAAATTCACTAAACAATTGCTAAGCTTTTGCATGTAGTCTTCTAGTGCACAGACGTGCATCTTATTGACAAACCACCCACAATCAAGTTTAATCAGACACCAGAATTGCAATTAAGTTTTTTTCAATGCTGATTTGCTAAATTTCTTTATTGAATTTGGGATAAACAAAAGCAGACAATGCATGCAAATAAACAGCGTAATCACTGTGAATTTCAAAAATGACTTTCTTTTGTGGAACAGAATTATTGATGCTCTTATCTATACATTGAAACTGCATGACCATTAGCTGTCAAGTTACGTTGCAGCTTAGCTTAGTTTATTAAACACAATAATACTGTATACTAGCTCGGAATCTGAATCTTATTCACTTGCAGGCAACTTTACTAATATATCAACATGTCTTACACATATATATTGAACTACCAGTTGTTTGGGTCATGTTTTATCTCGCCTAGGCATCCAGTGAGCCAGAACTGCCTCAAAATAATAGGTGCATGACGTCCCTGCACACATGCACTGATTTGTTTTCAAGAGTCTTATTTTTTGAACACGCCCACTGCGACCAATCAGCAGGTACCACCACTTCAGCACTTCTCTGGTGCCTGCACAGGCAGCACAACCTGTGCGTCTGACTTTAAAGCGTTATCTGTCTCTGTGTTCTCTACCCAGCACAAAAGAGAATTAGACTTTCACTGTCATACAGTTCATACCGCTCAGAGCCACTGGAGACTGCAGCGTCTCTGATCAGACAGTGGAACCAGACGCTCCTGCAGGTCAATCAAACACAGAAACCCTGAAGCACGCCACCAGACTTCCTAATGATTTCTACTGCATTGGTGTGCAACCAAATTTAATATAAATACTGTAGATGGGCAACACTTTGTTTTAGAAAGTCAGGTGGTGTTAGATGAGAAAGCTATGGAAGCTTGTTTCTGCCATGGGATGAAAAAATACAAAAGGTAACTGCTTTTTATCTCACAATTCTGCCTTTTTTCTCACAATGAATAACTGGCAATTCTGATGACTTTTCTCCGAATTTTGAGTTTGTTTTTTTTTTTTTTTTGGTTTCCTGCTACAGGATATAAAAAAGGTTATTGCGACTGACTTTTTATATCACAATTCTGACTTTTTCCCTCTGAATTCTGCATTCATAAATGCTATATGTTTCTCACAATTCTGAGTTTATATCTCACAATTCTGACTTGTAATTTGCAAGATATAAACTCAGAATTGCGAGAAAAGCCTGAATTTTAAGACCAATTCACAATTATCTCAAATCTCAATTTTTTTTAATCTCGTGGAGGAAACAAGCTTCTATAGCACCAGTTGCACCAATGGCAGGAAAGTGTCTTAATACATAATTTATACAGGTCAGGGAGTATAATTAAATGAATGAATATGAATGATTTTTTTTTTTTTTTTTTAAATATTATTATTATTTTTTATAATTATTTTATTACTATGTTTTTTAGAAGGAATCACACTAAATGAATGTTAAATTGACAATTTTTTTTTAAATATTGTATTTTTCAGTAATATTTTTTATAACAAGTTATAATAATATCAGTCAATTTATGAATTTGACATATATTTTATTTCATTAAATTTGGTCCTCTCTAAAATTGTTGGTTGGCAGTAAACTTTTCCTTCAGTGCAAAGTCTCCTGAGTTCAATGTTTTATTAAAATAAACCAAAATTGCAGCTGTAGATCATTGGATGAAAATGAGCAACATTTGTTTGGAACGGAGCGCCATGTGCAGATGAGCAATAGATAAGTGAGGAACTCTGGCAGATTTATAATAGGATCCGAACTGATGACAAACAGCAAAACATTTAGATTTAGATTCCAGCATTGACACTCATTATAACACAATCTAATGAACTAAAACCTCCTGTTTGAAAATTTTTCTGTGTTAGATGCATTTATTAATTTAACAGACTCTTTTATCCAAAGCGATTTACCAGTGAGGAACTCTACAGCGTAAGTTATTCATCATAAGGAGACAGGAAACATTAAGTGCACAAAACTTCAAAGTTTCAAAGTTGGCCAGAACAGTACAATCTACTGTTGAGATAACATTACGAAAAAATGACCACAGTAGTCGTCGTTTCCTCCAAAATACCATAGGCATTCGTGCAATTTAAGCTTAAATTTCCAGTGATGTTTTACTGTGTCAATACAGTGATGCAGTGTGAGTTTCAAAAGCGTTACTAATTCGATGTCACATTGCGCTTCTGATAAGTTATTATATGGCTTTTATAAAACAATTGTTAAAGAAGTTAATATTGAGCAAGTTATATTTTAGAAACAGTTACTTTGTCTGTTTTGTGCTCCGACAACGACAGAGTTTCTTCATTGGTGTTTCGTTACTGAATGATTCGGTGTTTGAATGAATGACTCACATTCAGTTCCTTTGTGAATCAGCGTTCGATTTCATGAACGATTTGCTTGTCGCCACCTATTGGCGAACAGAATGGGTCCAATCCATCTATGTACTACAGTATCAAAAAAGATAAATAATTGTTTAAATAATCATTAATTATGATTCTGAATCTTACAGTACTGAGATCCCACATGAATAAATCATAATTTACAGTATTAAATTCTCAATATGTAAGAGTAATAGGATATTAGTAAATTGTAGGCTTAAAGTATGTTAAATTGTGTACAATAGGAATCAAATGAAGTCAGAAACAAAACTGATAAACAAGCCAGAGGCTTTAACAGAACCAGTGCATTTTCAGCTCTAAATGTGCAAGAAAATTCTCACGTTTCTAGTCTAACACGATGGCTTGTTTGATGAGGTCAGTCGGGTTGCTGCTCATCCCACACTGGAGCGCATCATGTTTTGCTCTTCTACGTTTGAAGAGATGCTTCCTACCTCCCAAACGTTTGCGTGCCATTTCCCATGTGGTTCACAATGAGCGTATTTTAACATTTTTATATAGACAGTAATGAGGTTACACAACGGCTCATCAATATTAATAGGCAGTCATGCCGAACCATGCGATGGAGCCGCTCTTTAAAACATTTGCCCATTAAGGGTAGATGATTACTTGTTATAGATGGTCATTGTGTTGGCTGAGGTCCAGAATTCAAATGTCTTGACTAATTCTGCTTATATTTTCTCTATCCTTTCTCCTTTTCTCTTTTTCGTTTTATCAAAAATGTGGATTTTTAACAAATGTCTCTGATTTGGTGCATAAATGGAGGTGTTGTATAATTTTATGACCTCATTATATCTCTTGTGTGTCCTTCAGTCATTGAGGCCTTATGAAAAATGTATTTTCTCTAAACTTTTTAGTACCTCAGTGGAGGAATATGAACAGGTTAGAGCTGAAAATTGGACTCTGGAATGGGATCAGTTAACTCAAATAAGCCCAGTGAGAACTGCTACATCACGGCAGAGATCTATTTAAATGAGTTCAGAAATTCCACACTTCCATCTAATGAGGTTTCTGGTGAACGTTATCAACCAGCATCGAAAAATAATAATAAATAAAGGGTTCTCTTTCATTTTTTGATTTGAATTGAGATTCTATACTGTAAGAAGTATCTATGTATCTATCTATCTATCTATTGTTCTGTCATTCTATCTATTGTTCTGTCATTCTATCGTTCGTCCTATCGTTGTCATTCTATCGTTCTATCTATTGTATCTATTTATCTATCTATCGTTCGTTCTATCTATCGTTCTATTGTTCTATCTATCTATCGTTCTATTGTTCTATCTATTGTTCTGTCATTCTATTGTATCATTTTATTGTTCTGCCTCTGTCGATCTGTCATTCTATCTATCTATCTATCTATCTATCTATCTATCTATCGTTCGTTCTATCTATCGTTCTATTGTTCTATCTATCTATCATTCTGTCATTCTGTTGTATCATTTTATTGTTCTGCCTCTGTCGATCTGTCATTCTATCTATCTATCTATCGTTCTATTGTTCTATCTATCTATTGTTCTATTGTTCTATCTATTGTTCTGTCATTCTATTGTATCATTTTATTGTTCTGCCTGTCGATCTGTCATTCTATCTATCTATCTATCTATCTATCTATCTATCTATCTATCTATCTGTCTATCATTCTATTGTTCTATCTATCTATCGTTCTATTGTTCTATCTATTGTTCTGTCATTCTATTGTATCATTTTATTGTTCTGCCTGTCGATCTGTCATTCTATCTATCTATCTATCTATCTATCTATCTATCTATCTATCTGTCTATCGTTCTATTGTTCTATCTATTGTTCTGTCATTCTATTGTATCATTTTATTGTTCTGCCTCTGTCGATCTGTCATTCTATCTATCGTTCTATTGTTCTATCTATCTATTGTTCTATTGTTCTATCTATTGTTCTGTCATTCTATTGTATCATTTTATTGTTCTGCCTGTCGATCTGTCATTCTATCTATCTATCTATCTATCTATCTATCTATCTATCTATCTATCATTCTATTGTTCTATCTGTCTATCGTTCTATTGTTCTATCTATTGTTCTGTCATTCTATTGTTTTCTGTCGTTCTTTCTATTGTTCTATTGTATCATTTTATTGTTCTGCCTCCTATCTATCTATCTATCTATCTATCTATCTATCTATCTATCTATCTGTTGTTCTGTCGTTCTATCATTCGTTCTATCGTTGTCATTCTGTCGTTCTATCTATTGTTCTGTCATTCTATCGTTCGTCTATCATTATATCATTCTTTCCATTGTTCTATTATATCATTTTATCGTTCTGTCTCTGTCGATCTGTCGTTCTCTATGTATCTATCTATCTATGTATCTATCTATCTATTGTTTTGTCATTCTATTGTTCGTTCTATCGTTGTCTATGGTTCTATCTGTCGTTATATCGTTCTATCTTTGTATCTGTCATTCTATTTTCTGTAATTGAGAGTTATTTTGTATGACTATGGGATATGTCAAAGCATGTTTTTGATTTTTCCTGAATACTGTTTTTCAATGTATTCCACAGCTGCTGGACTGCTTTGTGATTCCTGTGGTGTTGCTGCTGTCGTGGTTCTTCTTGTTAGTCAGGTATAAAGTGCTGCACTTTGTGGGCGTGGGCGTGTGTCTCTTGGGCATGGGCTGCATGGTGGGCGCTGACGTCCTGGTGGGCCGACAGCAAGGTCTCGGTAAGTCCTCGTCCCTCCACGATACAGCGGTACACCCTGAATATTAACCCACACAATAACCCTCTCTCGTTTCCCCTGGGTGGTGTTTTGTTTCGAGTGCAGCCACAGTCCAGACGTTACATCAGTGTAAAGCACTGCCCAGTCCTTCTGAGAATCCTGGATCATGCGGATTGATTCAGTTTCAAAGTCTGTTATTAAATATGAATGAACAGTAGGGGCTTGTCCATACAATTTCACACACAGCTTTCCCCACGGGGCGGTCTAATGAAAATCACACTAATTTGCAGTGATTCTGCTGTTGTTAGAGTTGTCTCTGAATAATTTACCTACCGCCAAGTTAATGCTACATTTACATTTATGCATTTGGCAGATGCTTTTATCCAGAGTGACTTACAGAACATTCAAGTATACATTTTATTAGTATGCTTGTTCCCTGAGAATTGAGATTTCTTACACATGCATTGCTTTGCTTTTGAGCTACAGAAACTAAAATATTATTCTCACTGTCATTGTTTTTGAGTTCAGTTAAGTTTTTAGCATATAAATCTCAAAAGTGTACCACCTAATATACAGTAACGCTAATGTCTGATCTACACAGGGGACCATAAGCTTTTAGGGGATTTATTGGTTCTTGCGGGAGCGACGCTCTACGGGATCTCCAACGTATGTGAGGAGTTCATTGTGAAGAACCTGAGCCGGGTCGAATTCCTGGGAATGATGGGTCTCTTTGGCTCCTTCTTCAGTGGTATCCAACTGTGAGTCCCTTACTATGAACTTTTAAAGACCAAATAATTGTTATTGTAGATATGTGTGGCCTTTCGTCCAGGTATCTTAGCTTTGAGGCCATCAGTATGCTAGTAGACTTGTAGAACTTGACAAAATGAAAATTGTTTTTGTCCAATAAAATGCTCTTTAAGATGACTGTCTTTTTAATGACTTTAATTTAGGGATGCACAATATGCTGAGAAGTTTGGGGTCAGTAATTTTTTTTTTTTAATTAATACTTTTATTCAGCAAGGATGCATTAACTTTATCAAAAGTGATAAAGACATGTTACAAAAGATTTCTATTTCAAATAAATGCTGTTCGTTTGAACTACCTATTCAAATGCTATCTCTTTAGCTTTGCCATCACAGAAATAAATGACATTTTAAAATATATTGAAAGTTATTTAAAGTGTAATAAAATTTCATATTACTGTTTTGCTGTGTTTTTGATCAAATAAATGCAGTCAAATGAGCTTAAGAGGCTTCTTTCAAAAACATTAAAAAAAACTTGCTGACCCCAAACGTTTGAACAGTAGTTTACATTGGTACCATATAGTTTTTAATTTATCGCTATCAGATAATATTTGATATATATCAGCTTTTTCATGCTCATTTTCCCTATTTTTACATTTAACTGGCCATTGCTGTCATCTAATACTCACTTCAAGTTTATGTTTAATAACACTTTTAAATATAACCTCAAAATGAATTTCCATTTTTCATACTGTACATTAAAATGCAGTGATGCTTAAATTAACTTGTAGCTTTTAAATGAATGATTTTGGTTTATATTTTTTAAACGTAATATTATTTAGTTGCATTGTTCATTTATTTAGTCAGATTAGTATGAAATTGTAATATCTGCCATATATTGATTATCAAGCCATAATATGAAAATAATTGTATGCTTATTGATAATATCTATGCGTGTGTGTTTGGTGCTCAAATGGCTATAGTTACAACTTTTGCCAGTAACTGCACAATACTAACCAACCCCTTTGGTTTTGCCAGCCTATGATTTAAACTAAAAGCTATAGTCTATCACCGTTGTACCCTTGATTAAGACCTTTTACACCAAGTTACTCTAAGGTTTCCTGTTAACTGTTTAACCATGATTATTTAACGTGCTAGCAGGAGATCACCTTCTCATGGTTTTCACAGAAACGTAATGATTTTTCTAGGTGGACTGCGGCGCCATCCACCTGCCATCATCCTCAGATCCTCCTCACAGTTTGACGTTTACACAGCCTGCATGTTTAATTATCATTTCCACCAGAGCCGTTTGGATCTCCGGCACCACATATCCCAGCTACTTCCAAGCGCGAGCCAGCTGGAAGGTTCTCGTCTCCCGTCTTTTTTATCCATCCGCAAACGAGGCCCATTTGGACCGCCTGCGTCCCGCAGCAAACATACAGCAGCTCCAGCTGGAGTCACGTTCTCATCTAACACCTTTATTCCCCCGGTGCTGTAGCTTCGGTGCGCTTTAACATCTATATTTGCAGCGTATTTACATAAACGCCAACGACACTGTTTATCCACGCCAGCTGGGTGTAATTATGCTGAAAGGCATTCATATCTGACAGCAGGCTGGAACTGTGGACGACAGTCAAACACTGCTTTCACTTAAAGTCTGACTGCTTCATAAAGGGCTCTGGAGGAAGCAGCGTGACAACCTCACTGGATCTAGAATATTCTCTCTCTTTCTCTGCCTGCATCTAATAGTTTCATCTGCAGGCTTCAGGAACGGTCTCCTGCTGATGCTCTTCTAGACGCTGTCGGCCGATGAGACTTGTAGCCTTGGCAACAGATCATCTGTGACGGCTCTACAGAGGTGTCACACGGGGCCAGAGGATTGTTTCCCGCGCGGCTTTAATTGTGCGTGGGGGGGATGGGATGACCTGTCATTGTTAGTAAGTCGGAAAAGCTCATACGGAACCGGCCGTGTGTCACGAGAATCCCTCGGACTGTTCAGGAGGGCTTCAGGGGAGATTGACTGCTCTTTGCTCAGGCTGGCTGGATTTGTCACTCTGCCCGTTGTTGCCGAAATCGCCCACCTGTCAAAATGAAGCATGCTGTCGAGGCTTCGGCGCTGTCGCTATTTATCTTTTATTGACGTTCTGGTTTTTCCCCAGCTCAGCTGTGGCTGATGGGAGTTGTGCTGTGTTTCTGTTTTTCAGGGCCATTATGGAGCACAAGGAGCTTCTGAAGGTGCAGTGGGACTGGCAGATCGGTAAGCTGCTGATTTTGACGGTTTTCACACTTGGGTTGATTGCTTGATCCCAACCAGAGTTGAATTCAATCATCCTCTCCCTCCCATTGGTCTCTTTTCACAATGTACCACTGAACCTGAAAGCGGTTTTACTGCAAATAATCCCATTCATAGCAAGTATTTTGTCTATTTTCCAGATTTAAAAAAAGTTCACTAAATTAAAGATTTCAAAATGTTTTTAGATAATGCATGTTTAAAATGAACAATTGTTGTCGTATTGCTTTTGTAGATATTTTCTCACTTATTTTAAATAAAAAGTTAAAAACAAATGGAGAATCTGCCAGTGCAATAAGAGAAAATACACATATATTCACAATACAATTTACAAAATTAAGTCTAAGTAAATTTTAACACAAGTAAATTGATCTCATTTCAAAGATTTGTAAATACACTACAATTACATTTAAAAAAAAAAAATGTTATTAGTCTTTTATGCTCACCAATGTGGCATTTATTTGATCAAAAAATACAGTAAAAACAGTAATATTTTGAAATATTATTACAATATAAAATAACTAATTTTTGTACAGGTCAGAAGGCATCAATAATTGTGTGGATTTAGGACATTTTTGTCTAATTAATTGCATTGCATTAAGAATTCAACTGATAGCCATTATAAAAACACTTAAAACCTATATATAGTAGTGGCAAAAGTAATATAAAATAATATAAATAACGTAAATAAAAAAATAAATATAAAATATATTTGGCTACTTTTAAAAACTTTAACACTTTAAAATGCATTAATTTCTTTGCATTATGTAAAAAAATATTAAGTTTATCTAAGTGTTATACTTGAAAACGAAATTTTTATTGTTTAATTTTTTCAAGTATATTTCTTAGTCACTTTGCAAAAAATTCTTCTAAATGTTATTTTATTTATTGAAGCATTCATTCATTCATTCATTCATTCATTTATTTATGTTTTCCAGTAAAACTATCTATAAATCTTTGAAACCACATACATTTTCCAGAGAAGCAACACTGCAAAAAACAAGACTCGTTTTTGTTGATTGTATCATGAATATAAGTGTATTTTCTTATTGCACCAAATCAGCATATTAGAATGATTTCTGAAGGATCATGTGACACTGAAGACTGGATTAATGATGCTGAAAATTCAACTTTGCCATCGCAGGAATAAATTACATTTGAAAATATATTAAAATAGAAAAAAAAAATTATTTCCTACCACCAGAACAGTTTATGCTATTTAATCGATTGAGTCGTTTTTTCGGCCCATATTTCTAACAAGAATTCAATTTCCTTTGTCAACCAGTAAGCATTTTCCATTTATCTTGGGAATGTTTTGTGACAGATATAACAAAATATGCATCATCAATAGCGGTTCGTTTCCTCAAATTAGGCTGGATAGCTTTCATTGCAAATATAAATCACAAAGCGCGTAAAGCACACTCCAGACCCTGCTTTCAAGGGATCTTGTGTGCAACCGAGTTCAGAAAACAGCTTTCATAGCACTGCACTCAAACATACAGGGGTCTGGTGTTGAAACCTCCTTAGAAACAACACCAGACAGCTGTGAACGGACTGGGCTGATTAAATATTGCTGTGCACGTGCTGCTGAGCTCAGGGAGAGATGCTGGAGCGGCAAGATGTGACTTTCAATTTGACTTCCTCGCAAACGATAACAGGCATATTTAAACTGTTGACAAAAGACAGTTAACAAAATTAATTGCTTATGCAGTCCGTGACATCTCTACCCTGTGTCTAAATACACACTCCTGCTCACGTCGTCTTAAAAAATGAATGCACAAACACAAATACAGTTTTATTAAAGCAATAAGCCACTCCAGGCAGTGCGTTACAGTAATTTTACTACGCTTTCTGTTAAATGCATCTGATTTGAAATAATTATAAATATCATTCAGTTTGTAATCCCACTTACGTCCTCAAATTCAGTGTATTTTATGACCCAGGAAGTCACTTAAGTTTAATCCAGATTGATGCGGCTTGATGAAGTGTTGAGAGGCTGTGCCAAAGGCAGCATTTGAGTTGGATCCCAGGAGGATGCTGGCTTGTCACAGGGACATTAGCAAGTCTAGAGTCGCTTGAGGGGGCAACGTCATTAACTGTCAGGGCTGTTGCAAGTAACGTGCTTTATGCCGGAAGAAGGAACGTCTCCCGCCAAAACTGTGATGCCCTTGAAAAATAACGAGGGCATGTTGATGACAATGCGTTAGTTATGTTGCCACTGTCCTTGAAAGAGCATGAGAAAATTCATATTTATTTGTATATCATTTGTGCATGTGTCATGTTTATTAATATACAGTTACTTCGGAAGTATTTGGGTGCTTAAATGAATAGTCCACCCAAAAAATGAAACTTTGCTGAAGATTTACTCACCCTCAAGCTTTCCAAGATGTAGATGAGTTTGTTTCTTCATCAGAACAGATTTGGAGAAATTTAGCATTACATCACTTGCTCACCAAAGGATCCTCTGCAGTGAATGGGTGCCGTCAGAATGAGTGTTCAAACAGCTGATAAAAAGTAATCCACACAACTCCAGTCCATCAATTAAGCTGCATGTTGAGTTGTCTATCCATAATATTGCTTTCTCCAGTGAAAAAGTTACTGTATGTTGTCTGAATTAGGAGAGAAATATGCACAGATGAAGCACTGTTTACAACTTAACAGTCAAAACAGTGGGTGGATTTTGATGTGAGAAGACAACAGGGGTGGACTTTTTCACTGGAGAAAGCGTTAATATGGATTATGGTCAGAAGCAATGGTTTGAAGTTAAAAATGTGTTACTGATGAATTTTTTCTTTGCAAACATGCAGCTTTTCACTTCACAAGGTGTTAATTGTGGATTACTGGTGGATAATTGTAATGTTTTTATCCACTGTTTGGTCTCTCATTCTGACGGCACCCATTCACTGCAGAGGATCCAATGGTGAGCAAGTGATGTAATGCTACATTTCTCCAAATCTGTTCTGATTAAGAAACAAACTCATCTAGATCTTGGATACCCTGAGGGTGAGTACATTTTCAGCAAGTTTTCATTTTTGGGTGAACTATTCTTTTAAAAATGTCATTGCATTTGTCAAATGTCAAAACAAATGTCAAAACGTGCTTTTTATTTTAAGTAAAAGTAAAAAGTGTCCAAATATATTTTATATTTACATTCCTTTTTAATATTATTTTTTTATTGTGTATATATAGGTACTGTTACTCCACTCAGGGTGCATTATTAGTTAGATTTGTCAGATCCACTCTGAAAATATTCTAAAAATGTTGTCATCACCTCCAGTTAATTACAGAGTTTTTTTAACAGGTTTATTTTTAACAGAGTCACATTAAATCCTCGCCTACAGATAGATCTGAACTTCCCCTGAATAGCAGGTGACAACTTCTAATTCTCTGATGTGCTACATCGCCAAACAGTGTTAGCAAGGCATCTGAATAAGTTATGAAGCCTTCTGCTCAGCTCCGAAGCCTCATAGCCTGAGAACCAACTACGTGTGAACAGCAGTGAGCTCTGAAATATATAGTGTGATACAATCCTGACATTGATTTGTCCTTATTGGGTACAAGCTGATTATTTGTTTTAACCTCAAGGGTTTCAGAGTTCATCCTTTTTCTTTAATAGCTGCACTGTCACTAACAAAAAGATTAAAACATGCCATGATACTGTGTTTTATGGCATCACAGTAATATCATGTTTTTAATATTCACCTTGAAGTACAATGTAAATAAATACCATGGTACCAATAATATAAAGGCATTAACTAAAAATACAATATACTGTTTTGAACATTACAGTATTAATATTTGTAATGGGACCACTCATGAATAATTTTTATTTTTAGATCCTGAGATGTCCTATAATCAATATTGTTATTACTCTAGCGGTCTCAGTTTTTTCCCCTATGCTTTTTTTCTTTTTTTGATTTCCCAAACCGAGATAGGAAAAATCTAATTACAAAATAAAAAAAATTGTGTACTTCACCTACAAAAGTGAAATTGGTGACTTGGTGGGATGCCAGACAGGAAGCAGATTTTGTTAGTATTGTCTGCTTTTTCATTTCAAAACAAATGATCATTATCTGTCTCCATTTCTGCTGTGTCTCCATCTGCTGCAATAAGAGTTGTGTCCTTTACAAACGCATTGAGAAAACACAAGTGAATAATTACATTTTTTTTTTGTGCCATCCAATTCCATTATGATTGTGCTGGATGAATTATGACCAGAATATCGCAGCTGCTGACTTTCTGTCCTCTATGACATAAACAGCTGAGTGCTAACAGAAGAATATTGTGCTACACTCCTCACTGGCTTTATCTGCACAATATGAAGCTGCAATATAATGTTGTACTATACTATAATAGAAGCTGTTTATAATGTTTTATATAAAGCCTGTACATATAATGCATTATATAGACGTACTCGTAAAAGCATGTAAAATTGTAAGTACAGTTATTATTTGCTTTTTCTATGAATACATTATATCATTATATAAGAGCTATGACTATGTAAGCATTATAAATAAAAGATAATGTACAGTAATTATTGCAAAACAAACCAGATCAAGACAGATGCAGTGTAGATTCACATGAAATATTGATTTAAGTTGTAATTATTTTATTACGTGAGAAGAAAGAGATTTCACAGTGATCTAAAAAACATGAACTAGTCTATTAAACAGTTTAGCAGTCATAAAACAAAAATAATTAATTCCAGAAGGTCCTAACTGACCAATCAGAATCAAGTATTCCAGAGAACTGTATGATGTATTATTATTATAAAGTAATATAAATAATAATAATTATAGCCCAATACATTCCAAAGTAATATAATATATTATATATTCATTTTTAAATATATACCTTATTTTTTTTTAAATATTAAGTTACACTTTTTTATAACTATAATAATGTATAATATATCATTTTTTATAAATATTTATGAAGTAATAGAAATAATAAAAAATAATCAACCAATACATTTCAAACTATTATATTATATATTCAAATACATGTTTTTTCAATATATACTTTACTTTTTTTTAAATTTTGAATTATAACTATAATTTTTTAAACTCACATTTTGATAACAAATATAATTATAAAATACATCCAAATTAAAAACAAAATAAAACATTTATTATGCCTAAGGTTGTTGATCAACTTTTTTTTTTTTTTAGATTAAGGATCTTTGTTCAATTACCATTTTTTTATTGCAATGTATTGTTCAGATTTTCCCTATAGTGACTGATGTGGCTGTAACTCTTTATGTCCACTCAGGGCTGCTGTACATTGGATTCAGCGCATGTATGTTTGGCTTGTACAGCTTCATGCCAGTGGTAATCAAAAGAACCAGCGCCACAGCGGTGAACCTATCCCTGCTGACAGCCGACCTGTACAGCCTCTTCTGCGGCCTGTTCCTGTTCCAGTACAAGGTTACAATATGCTCTCACTCTCTCTTTCTCACCTCCTCAACACCACCATCAGCTATATATCATTACACCAGCTGTAATTTTACTCACTTGCCCCATTTTTTTCTCTCATGAATGCTGAGCAGAATTTCTCTGCTTTCCCTCCCAGAGAAGGTCCCTGTGATATCAGTATGAAATATGCTGCTTTCACAATCCTCAAAAACATGTTTTTTAGAGGTTAAAGAATCCTAAATTCTTCAACCAGGAGCCTCTAACATTAGCAAAAGATGAAAAGAGGGTCACACACTGGACGAGAAGTGTGCGTCTTTAAAATTCTAATACTTTCTAATTCAGATATTTTCTAAAATTATGAAAAAAAAACAATCATTGAAACAATTTTTATTGTTTTATTTGTTCCATAAGTAAAGTCACAAAGATTTTATTTTATTTTATTTTATTTCATTTCATTTCATTTCTGGCATCCGCAAACAATTTTGACTGTTGAAAACTGAAAACTTTCAATTCAGGTTGAAATAATAAATAATAAATATACTTTATAATAATAAATAATAAATATACTTTAAATCTAAGCTATGATTTCTGACCTATAATCTGTCTTATTTCTGATTTTTTTTTTTAGCTTTTACTGTAGAAGTTTTGATTTGCCAGTAACTAAAAATGTACACTGTAAAAAAATGTACACTGTAAAAAAAAGTTTCTTAGTTTTTTCTTATCAGTTATGTTTATTAGGGTTGCATATTTCAGTTTTATGAGTGTCACCATGATGGTGTTTAGTGTTTGTGTGAATGACATTGTGCACCCTCTATATATACAGTTGTGCTCAAAATTATTCATACCCTTGGTAAATTCGATCAAAGAAGGCTCTGAAAATAAATCTGTATCATTAATCCTTCTGATCTTTTATTTTAAAAATTTACAAAAATCTAACCTTTTCAAGTTCAAGTTCAAGTT
>JAFVLL020027670.1:64039-166539 GCA_021397915.2 Tor tambroides
TTCATTAGTTAGATTTGTCACATCCACTCTGAAAATACTCTAAAAATGTTGTCATCACTTCCAATTAATTAAAGAGTTTTTTTTTACGGGTTTATTTCAGGCTTCTTTTTTTTTAACAGTCACATTAAATCCTTGCCTACAGATAGATCTGAACTTCCCCTGAATAGCAGGTGACAACTTAAAATTGTCTGATGTGCTACATCGCCAAACAGTGTTAGCAAGGCATCTGAATAAGTTATGAAGCCTTCTGCTCAGCTCCGAAGCCTCATAGCCTGAGAACCAACTGCGTGTGAACAGCAGTGAGCTCTGAAATATATAGTGTGATACAATCCTGACATTGATTTGTCCTTATTGGGTACAAGCTGATTATTTGTTTTTACCTCAAGGGTTTCAGAGTTGATCCTGTACTTTTTCTTTCATTGCAGCACTGTCACTAACAAAAAGATTCAAATGTGCTATGATACTGTGTTTTATGGTATCACAGTAATATCATGTTTTTAATATTCACCTTAAAGTACAATGTAAATGAATACTATACTGCCAATAATATAAAGGGGCTAACTAAATATAAAATATACGGTTTTTAACATTACAGTATTAATATTTGTAATGGGACCACTCATGAATAATAATAATAATAATAATTATTATTATTATTTATAATTATTTTTAGATCCTGAGTTCTCTTAATCAATATTGTTATTATTCTAGTGGTCTCAGTTTTTTTCTCTATGCTTTTCCCTTATATTTCCCAAACCAAGATAGGAAAAATATATTAAAACATAAAAAAAACTGTGTACTTCACCTACAAAAGCGAAATTGGTGACTTGGTGGGATGCCAGACAGGAAGCAGATTTTGTTAGTATTGTCTGCTTTTTCATTTCAAAACAAATTATCATTATCTGTCTCCATTTCTGCTGCGTCTCCATCTGCCGGAATAAGAGTTGTGTCCTTTACAAATGCATTTTGAAATGAATGGCCTGAGAAAACACAAGTGAATAATTTAATTTTTTTGTGCCATCCAATTCCATTATGATTGTGCTGGATGAATTATGACCAGAATATCACAGCTGCTGACTTTCTGTCCTCTATGACATGAACAGCTGAATGCTGCTAACAGAGGAATATTGTGCTACACTCCTCACTGGCTTTATCTGCACAATATGAAGCTGCAATAATGTTGTACTGGAATATAATAGTAGCTGTTTATAATGTTTCTATAAAGCCTGTACATATAATGCATTATATAGAGGTACTCGTAATAGCATGTAAAATTGTAACTGCAGTTATTATTTGCTTTTTCTTATAATACATTATATTTATAAGAGCACAGCTATAAGTAAGGATTGTAAATAAAAGATAATGTACAATAATTATTACAAAGTTGAACCAGATCAAAACCCAGATGCAACGTAGATTAGTGCAGTTCATATAAAATATTGAGTAAAATATTATGTGAGAAGAAAGAGGTTTCAAGGTGAAATAAAAAAACATGAACAAGTCTATTAAACAGTTTAGCAGTCATAAAACAAAAATATTTAGTTCCAGAATGTCATGATTGACCAATCAGAATCAAGTATTCCAGAGAACCGTATAATGATGTATTATTATTATTATTATTATTATTATTTTTATGATGTAATATAAATAACAATAATTAGACCAATACATTCCAAACTATACTATATTATATTACAGTGCATTCATAAAGTATTCAGACTCCCTTCACTTTTTTCAGTTTTGTTAAGTTGCAGTCTGATACTAAAATTGTTTAAATTCATTTTTATTTTTCTCATGAATCTACACTCCGTACCTCTTAATGACAAAGTGAAAACAGAATTTTAGAAATGTCTGTGAATTTATTAAAAGGAAAAAAAAAACTGAAATATCACATTTACATAAGTATTCAGACCCTTTGCAACAACACTTGAAATTTAGCTCAGGTGCCTGATTGGACACCTTGATTGGAGTCCACCTGTGGTAAAATAAATTGATTGGACGTGATTTGGAAAGGCACACACCTCTCTATAATAGGCCTCACAGCTAACAATACATATCAGAGCGAAAACCAAGCCATGAGGTCAAAGGAACTGCCTGCAGAGCTCAGAGATTGTCTCTCTCTTTCTTTTTTTTAATTGCACTGTGTATTGTTGAGATTTTCTCTGTAGTGACTGATGTGTCTCTGACTCTTTATGTCCTCTCAGGGCTGCTGTACATTGGATTCAGTGCGTGTATGTTTGGCTTGTATAGCTTCATGCCAGTGGTAATCAAAAGAACCAGCGCCACAGCGGTGAACCTCTCCCTGCTGACAGCCGACCTATACAGCCTCTTCTGCGGCCTGTTCCTGTTCCAGTACAAGGTCAGAATATGCTCTCACTGCTCTCTCTCTCTCTCTCTCTCTCTCTCTCTCTCTCTCTTTCTCACCTCCTCACCACCACCATCAGCTATATGTCATTACACCTGCTGTAACTTTACTCACTTGCCCCATTTTTTTTTTTCTCTCATGAATGAGCAGAATTTCTCTGCTCTCCTTCTCAGAGGAGTTCTCTGTGATTTCAGTATGAAACATGCAGCTTTCACAATCCTCAAAAACATGATTTTTAGAGATTATGGAATCCTAAATTCTGCACATCATTTATTTTTTCCACCCAAAGTCTATGTACTTATAATGTAAGTCAAGATTTCTTGTACTAAAAAAACTATTAGTTTTGCATGACCATTTTCCTTTGGCAGGATGAGAAAAGACAGATATGTATTTAGTGCTGGGCAACGATTAATCGCGATTAATCGCATCCAAAATAAAAGTTTTTGTTTATATAATATATGTGTGTCTGCTGTATATATTTATTATGTATATATAAAGACACACACATACAGTATATTTTTTTGAAAATATTTACATGCATATATTTATATTCATATAATTTATATGTATAAATATGTTTAATATATAAACATAACATTTTTCTTAAATGTATACATGCATGTGTTTGTATTTATATATACATAAGAAATATACACAGTACATACACATATATTATGTACACACAAACTTTTATTTTGGATGCTATTAATCGCGATTAATCGTTGCCCAGCACTATGTGTTGACTTGTGTCCTCAGAGATGTAATTTTATCTAAAATAACAATATTTTGAGTGGGAAAATAAAATGTCCATAGTGAAATAGTGTCTTGGGTTGTGGCCAGGGTTTGAAATTAACACCCATCAACTCGCCATTTGCAGGTGAAAATCAAACAATTATCTAACTAACACTTCTTAACTCCAATAGTCATATTGGCCGATTGTGATTAATAAATTATGTCCTCCAACCAGGAGCCTCTAACATTAGCAGTAGACAGTGAAAAGAGGCTCACCTACTGGACGAGAAGTGTACGTCTTTAAAATTCAAATACTTTCTAACTCAGATATTTTCTAAAATTTTAAACAAATTTTTATGTTTTTATTTTATTTATGACATACACAAACGGTTGCCTGTTGAAAACTGAAAACTTTCAATTCAGGTTTAATAATATACTTTAAATCAAAGCCATGATTTCTGGCTTATAATCTGGTTTATTTCTGATATTTTTGTTTTAGCTTTTACTGTAAAAGTTTTGAATTTCCGGCAACTTAAAAATGAAGTTACCAAATCGGCTGTTGAGTGAAAAAGCTAATTGCAAACCCTGTTCTTATTTGTGAATTTGCCGTTGGGTTCAGTGTAGTTTGTGCTGCCCCGTCCTTCAATACGAACCGCTTTAAAAAGCTGCATTGAATTGAGACAGATCCACAATGCAATAATACAATGCCCTTAAAAGAATGAAAAATCCTTGCTCACTGAAATACTAAGACGATTTATCAGGGGATTTCAGAGGCACTTTGCCTTCAGGGAAGGATCCAGCCACAATGTGAGACTTCATCTCTAAACACCACCATTACTACTAAAGCCATCACTGAACAAAGCCATTAGTCATACTGTACAATGAGCATAGTGTTTTAAACTCCCTCTCCTCGTCTAGTACAGATTACTCTGTCTGGAGGACAAAAAGACATTCTAGTTTCTTTTGAATTGATTATTATATGGAGTATCACACTGATTAGTTTTAATGGTTACTGTGCTCTTAAAGTGAAGTATGGAAGTAGGGAGGTGTTTTGCTGGTGAATAAAACTGCTTGAATTTTGTCTCTCGAGGTGAAAGTATTAGGACCATGTTTTTGAGCTCCAGGATTCATGAAATACAATTAGAGTGATGGATATGAAACAAGCCTCCATGTCTGTCGCCATCGGCAGAAAGCTCAGGGTTACTGCATGTTCTCTCTGCTTGCTGGGAATAGTTAGAAGTGGCTTAACCAAATCAGATTCAGTCTGAGCAGAGCGGCGTTTTTTAGTGATAACAAAAGCTGTAATCACATATAGAGCATCTCTGGCTTTGTTTTTGCAGTGTCCTTGTGTGAAGAGGCTCAGCACAGCTGTCATCTGTCTCTTTCTGAATCACAGAAATAATCATGGATTTCAGTTAAGGTTTGATAGACATGTTGAAATGCATTATGTACAAATATAGCATATCATAAGTAAAAATAGTAGAAGGTGTTTTGCTAGTTTCAGCAGTTTATGTAGATACAGGATAGTAATACATTTATGAAATACATTATGGTTTTGTAATATTATATTGTAACGAATGAAAAGTATAAAGTGTTGTTTTGCTAATTTCAGCAGTGCATGTGTACTAGATACAGGAAAATAATGTATTTATGAAATACATTATTATATTATACTGTATTATAAAGGAGTAAATTTTCTAATTTCAGTATTTTACATATAGATAAAGGAAAATACAGTAATAACATTAGTTTTTAAATTAAGATGGCACACTATTTTTTTCTTCATGCCTCAGTTGCTCTTAACTACTCTTATTTTATTTCCTTGGTAACTAAGTACACTGTAAAAAAATAAAAGTGGTTTCAACTTCAAATAATTTGTTACCCGGCTGCCTTAAAATTTTAAGTTTAGTCAACACAAATATCTAAGTTGTCACTTAGTACAACTTAACATTTCAAGTTGACTAAACTTATTTGAGTTTACTAAACTGAACATTTTAAGGCAGCCAGGTAACAAATTATTTTAAGTTGGCTCAACAAATTTACAGTGTACACAACTTTTGATTTAAACGTTATTAGTAGAAAAATTGTTAGTAGAAAGTAGTATTGAAGTTAGGAGAAAACTGTTTATTGATATAAATCATTTTCTCACAAATGTTTAAATGATTTTTTTTTTCACTCCTAGTTTTTTAAATGTGCATACATAAGCTTTTTACTACAGCTTTAAGCATCGCTCTATCAGATTTGTGAGCCATAATAATTAATTAATAATTAGCCTTAAGCAGAGCTGTCAATCATTACATTTCTTTATCAAATTAATTACATGATATGCTGATTAATTAAATATGTCATTAATCTAAAGCTTTATCAATATAAGCTGAAAAAATAAGATATTTTAAGGGTGGCAGATGAGTAAACCTGTTGTCATATTCCATCTGTTTTTTATTGTTTATATGTGCACACATACATCAGACACGTTTCAGTTGGCTGCTGTATTGCGTTTTTTGTTTTGTTTAGTGTTTTTAAAATACTATTTTTTTATTTTATTTATTTTTTAACATAATAATTAACCAGATGAATACATTAGATTGACAGGCTTAGTATTAAGTAATCCTGTAATACTACGTGATGCTCATGTCTGGTATGATATGAAGAACATTTTCTGCATTTCAAAATATTTCATACTGTTCTCTCTGGTCATTGTGCTGTACACATAAAGGCTAGGGGTTACATCAGCGTGAAAGAAAGCCAGCAGACATGAAGCGCCTCCAAATGAATCCCTCTCCAGTCCTGAACTGAATGCCAGAGCCATTTGTAATGTGGTCATATGTAGCTAGAGCGCTCTGAGATTCTCTGCACGCTGTCGTTATTGCTGGCGGTAGTCCTTTATTTTTGTTTGGCCTTTTGTCTTCTCAAACCTGGTTTCTGCTCACGACGCAAACTCAAGGTCCTTGTGAGTGTATAGCGGAGCCTAAAAGTCTGAGACTACAGTGAAGATTTAATATCATTAAATGAATTAGAAAGGACATAAAAAATAGGAGAAATATTTCAGATTCTGCACTATTTGTAGGTCACTAATAAGCAAATTTGTGATATTCAAGTACAGACAGTCAGATGCTTTTGCTTTCACACTCTTTTGGATCATCAGGGTTATTAGAGTTAAAAAAAAAATTACCTGAAATAAAATAAAAACAAAAATCTTGAAACTAGCTGAAAACTGAACTAAAAATTAATTTAAAAAAACCCCACAAAACTATTAAAAATGACAAAACGCAACAAAATTATTAGAATTTTAAAATTAAAGTGAAAATGTAAAATATAATTCAATTCAAGTTTATTTGTATAGCGCTTTTTACGATACAAATCGTTGCAAAGCAGCTTTACAGGAAATTAAGTTTCTACAATATATTTGTAGAAACTTAATATATATAACTTATGGCAAAATTTGGTAATTCTGTATATTGTCTGAGGGTTGGGCATCATCTTTTCTCGGGTGTTTGGTCATCTCAGATCATTTAAGGGTTGGATCCAGACTGAAGTTTCTGTAATTCATAGTTACCACGGGATGTTAATCAGAAACAGAGAAACAAATAGAGACATAATTAGCGTAGCTGCTGTCCCATCTAAGCAAAAATGATTTGTTCAACCCAAGCTAAAGAATAATAATGTGCATTTGAGCAGATATAACTGCAGTACAAGATTATATGATGCATTATGTGAATGCTTGGCTAAAGAGATGTGTCTTTAATCTAGATTTAAACAGAGGGAGTGTGTCTGAACCCCGAACGTTATCAGGAAGGCTATTCCAGACTTTGGGAGCCAAATGTGAAAAAGCTTTACCTCCTTTAGTGGACTTTGCTATCCTAGGTACTACCAAAAGTCAAGAGTTTTGCGACCTTAGGGAGCGGGTTGGATTGCAGGGTGGCAGAGATAGGTACGCAGGAGCTAAACCATTTAGGGCCTTATAGGCAAGTAATAATATTTTGTGACTGATATGGAACTTAATAGGGAGCCAGTGCAGAGACCGTAAAATTGGGGTAATATGATCATATTTTCTTGACCTGGTAAGGTATAAAATAAAACATTACTCAATAAAAATGAACTATAATCGTATTTCACTGATTCTAAAAACATTAAAAACACAACAAATAAATTGTATTTCAAATGTATATTTGAAATCAAATAAACATTACCTGAAATAAAAGAAGTTTGTTTTTAATATATTTCATGTTGTTAAGGAACATTTCTCGTTTTCATATAGTTTAACTTGATTTCCTAAAATAACTAAAGCTAAAACTGAAACAAAATGAATAAACCTAAAAAAATAAATTACAAAAACACAACAAAATTAATAATTTTAAAATTAAAATGTAAAATAAAATAAAACAATTCAAACTATTGATAAAAACTATAATGGTATTTCACTGATTCTAAAATAACACTTTCAAATCATGTAGATTTTATTCATGCAGCTTGAGTGCTGCAGTTATATAAAGAAAAATAAAAAAATGTTCTGAAATTCATGCAATTTTCTCTCAAATTGTTATGCTAATAATATAAAAATGTTAATAATAATAATAATAATAATAATAATACAATTTTATATATATGTATGTATGTGTGTGTGTGTGTGTGTGATAAATGTGTAAAATAGAAGCTTTTTTTTTTTTCTAGTGGTCTCAGACTTCTGGATCCCACTGTATATGAATCCATATCTGCAGTGGACAGATATGGGCATATACCCGCTCTTGGCTAAGACCATTTTGAACGTGCTTGCATGTTTTTCACAGTGATTTGCCGCTTGTCAGAAGTAGATGAGAGTGTGTTTGAAATTTGAATCGAGCTGATTCCCACAATAGCCTTCGATGTTCAGTTCAGCTGAGCCAATTCAGAAAAAAATGAGCTGTAATGATTGAGTTCTGAACTTGACGGGTTGCTCAATTTCCTGAAATCTTGGTAGCCCGTAAATGTGTGACAGAAGCATGTTCTCGCTGCAATTAGACTTTGATTTGCACTTTGTGGCTTGTTTGGAGCATGTTCCATGAGGAAAAGTAGATCGTTTGATGGTTGGAGGTATCTTCATATTGGCAGCGGTAGGGTCCAGATTAAATTAAGACTGTTAATGAGAATTTTACTGGAAGCATGTGGTGGTTACAGAACAAATCATTTGAAAACCGCAGAGGGAGACTGAGACTCTTCTCGGAGACTCTTCAATCAGCAGATATGCCAATATTCATGTCTTTATCTGTGTGGTAGAATAATAGGATTTTAGCTGCCTGACTTGAATGATATTCTCCAATCAATATAGACAGAGTGAAGTTTGTTATGGGTCATTCATGCCGGACTTTTTATGTCCTTCTATTTATATCTTATATTGGTTTAAGTGAACATAGAAGTGAGTTTTAAATAAATTCACTACTTTGGATTGAGCAGATATTACCATTTTAGCATCATCTTCTCCATACAGTACGCTCTACCTTTTAAAATGAGGAAAATATGTGTGTATATATATATATATATATATATATATATATATATATATATATATATATATATATATATATACATATATGTGTATATGTATGGGGAAAAAAATTATTTGATCCCCTGCTGATTTTGTACATTTGCCCACTGACAAAGAAATGATCAGTCTATAATTTTAATGGTAGGTTTATTTTAACAGTGAGAGACAGAATAACAACAAAAATCCAGAAAAACTAATTTCAAAAAAGTTATAAATTGATTTGCATTTTAATGAGTCATAAGTATTTGACCCCTTCGCAAAACATGACTTAGTACTTGGTGACAAAACCCTTGTTGGCAATCACAGAGATCAGACGTTTCTTGTAATTGGCCACCAGGTTTGCACACATCTCAGGAGGGATTTTGTCCCACTCCTCTTTGCAGATCCTCTCCATGTCATTAAGGTCTCGAGGCTGACGTTTGGCAACTCGAACCTTCAGTTCCCTCCACAGATTTTCTATGGGATTAAGGTCTAGAGACTGGCTAGGCCACTCCAGGACCTTAATGTGCTTCTTGAACCACTCCTTTGTTGCCTTGGCCATGTGTTTTGGGTCATTGTCATGCTGGAATACCCATCCATGACCCATTTTCAATGCCCTGGCTGGCTTCAATGGCCTGGCCCTGACAGTATATGGCCCTGTCCATCGTCCCTTTGATGCGGTGCAGTTGTCCTGTTCCCTTAGCAGAAAAACACCCCCAAAGCATAATGTTTCCACCTCCATGTTTGACGGTGGGGATGGTGTTCTTGGGGTCATAGGCAGCATTCCTCCTCCAAACACGGTGAGTTGAGTTGATGCCAAAGAGCTGGATTTTGGTCTCATCTGACCACAACACTTTCACCCAGTTCTCCTCTGAATCATTGGCAAACTTCAGACGGGCTTTCTTGAGCAGGGGGACCTTGCGGGAGCTGCAGGAGTTCAGTCCTTCTCGGCGTAGTGCGTTACCAATTGTTTTCTTGGTGACTATGATCTCCGCTGCCTTGTGATCATTGACAAGATCCTCCTGTGTAGTTCTGGGCTGATGGGCGATGGTCTTGTAGCCCATTCCAGCCTTGTGTAGGTCTACAATCTTGTCCCTGACATCCTTGGACAGCTCTTTGGTCTTGGCCATGGTGGAGAGTTTGGAATCTGATTAATTGACTGCTTCTGTGGACAGGCTGTCTTTTATAAAGGTAATAAACTGAGATTAGGAGCACTCCCTTTAAGAGAGTGCTCCTAATCTCAGCCCCTTACCTGTAGAAAATACACCTGGGAGCCAGAAATCTTGCTGATTGATAGGGGATCAAATACTTATTTGACTTATTAAAATGCAAATCAATTTATAACTTTTTTTTGACATTTTGAAATTTTTCTGGATTTCTTTAGTTATTCTGTCTCTCACTGTTCAAATAAACCTACCATTAAAATTATAGACTGATCATTTCTTTGTCAGTGGGCAAACGTACAAAATCAGCAGGGGATCAAATAATTTTTTTTCCCCCACTGTATGTATGTATGTATGTATGTATGTGTATATATTTTAGGGCTGTCAATCGATTAAAGTATTTAATCGCGATTAATCACGATTGTCACAAGTTAACTCGTGATTAATCGCAACTTAATCACACATTTTTATCTGTTCTAAATGTACGTTAAATTAATACTTTTCAAGTTTTTAATACTCTAATCAACATTGGCATGGACAAATATGGATGTGTTATGCGTTATATGTTTATTATTAGTGAAACCATAGTCAACAGAGCATGATGACTAGACATGTTTCAAAGGCCATAGATGTTTTTCAAAGAACTTATTCATGTCTATTAGACACATGAAAAAAGAACATAGAAATACCAGGTTCCCATTACTTCTCTTTCTCTGCACTGAGCAATTTACTTACACAAACAAACCTGTTTACATTTTTGCAGGACAGGGCAGCTCACTTCTTCTGAACATGCAAAATGTACATTTATTATTACATTTGTTTGCGCCTCTGTGCCCACATACTGTATTTTTGATGCAGCTAAATTCTCAATAAAACTGTTTTCATTGGTATATTTTACTGTTTCTGTTGTCAGACAACCTAATGTATATGAAATAGTGACTGAAACGTGACCCATTAAGACTGCATAACCAGCTCTCCCTTCCAAGATGTTAATCTGCACAAAAATCCTGATTTATAATCAAGCCATCGTCTGATGAAATCAAGAACACATAAGATAAAGACAATAGCGGTGCTATGGTTTCGGCTATACTTGCATGTAAAATTAGAGAAGCAACATAATATCTGTTTTAACTGAAAGCGCTGCTCCTCTCCGCCGCTCGCTGAACAGAGCAAACGCAGAGAGAGAGGTGCGCAGTGGGAAAGAGAGACATCGCGCTCGTGCGGCAGTACCGGCGAGTCTCAGAAACTAAATAAGGTTTGGGCAAACCCTAAAGGTTTGTTGCTAGGCGCTTTTTGGAAAACAAACAAAAAAAAAAGTCACTAAAGGAGTCTGAAAAGTTGCTAAATCTAGCAACAAAGTCGCTAAGTTGGAAACACTGTGCATTTCCATTTCTCCAACTACGGGTTAGGCCACGGGTCAAACAGAAAATGCGCGCTGCATTAATTGAGCGTTAATTAAATTAGTGCCGTTAAAATGAATTTGCGTTAACGCGTTAATTTTGACAGCCCTAATATATATATTATATTATATTATATTATTTATATATGTATGCATACTAGTGCTGTCAAAATTAGCTTGTTAACATATGTGATTAATTTTTCCAGTTTAACAGTGTTAAAAATATTTAACGCAGGGGCGGGGCTAGGGTTGGCCAGCCCATTCACAACTGCTGCTTTTGTCTCTTTTTCTTGACAAAAATTGAGTTTATTTAGACACGCAGAACATCTTTATGACCACATCAAATGGGAGATTATTCAGATGCACAGTCCACTTCACCAGGCGTGACTCAAGTGAGTGCAAAAACTATACCGGTGACGAGCTTCAGCAGAACAACAGTGAACTGTGGTCAGTATGTCAGTAAATACAAATTTCCCTCTCCTGTCTGCCGTAATACTGTGCTTGTATCATGTGCTCTTCAATTGCACATATAATTGTGCTTTAGCTTGTCGGTGCAGAAAACACGATGCATGTCAGATCCCTGCGTCAGGTTCAGCAGTACAGGGAATGGCTCTTAAAGGGGACCTATTATGCCCCTTTTTACAAGATGTAAAATAAGTCTCTGATGTCCCCAGAGCGTATATGTGAAGTTTTAGCTCAATATACCCCACAGATAAATTTTTACAGCTTGTTAAAATTGCCATTTTTAGGGTGTGAGCCAAAACGCGCTGTTTTGAGTGTGTTGCTTTAAATGCGAGTGAGCTGTTGCTCCCGGAGAAGAGGGCGGAGCTTCAAGAGCTCCAGCTCCGCATTAGCAGTGCTAGCCTTTGCAAATAAACATTCCCCTATTAGTACAAGCCTGTTATCTTTACAGAAAACTACTCGGTTTCAAAGTCAGTGTCTGATTAACTGTGCATAATAAATTCACGTTTATGAATTACACAGACAGGGATGACGGCGGGATAAAAATAACAACATAGCTGGTCTCATGCTATCACAGACTTTATAAGTCCCACTTCTGATTATGAGCTCGACAACTTCAAGCAATCGACTCACATTGCTTTCATACGCAACTTTTAACTAACGTTACCACATTCCTATTCACGATCATTCTGGCAGCACTTGAAGGCAGCATCAGCGAAAACACACAGAGACAATGATAGCTTTAGCAATAAGCCTTACAGTGTGCCAAGAAACTCTTTCAGAAAGGCAATTTGGAAAACAAAACGCATGATACTTACTTTGTCTGGAGCTGATGTTCGTGCATGAAGCGTTGGTATTAATTTCTAAACATATTGTGGACGTCACCAATTTTTTCCGGGATATTTCCTTCGAAAATGTAATTTAACCACAGTGTCCTTGGCTCAGATGGGGGGAGATTATGGTGACTCCTATGTTCATTAGTGCATCCCAAAACACAACACTTGTAAAGGCTCTTTGGTGCTGACAGTGTATGTATCTCCAGTAATGGTGGACCGCATCTTCTCACTCAGGGCTGTGTTTATGCTAATAGGACAGAGAGCGTCACTAATGGGCGGGACTTTTTCCCCTCAGTGACGCGCAGAGAGGGAGAATCTGAAACAACTCGTTTGGAGAGACTGTTTATGATTTATTGGTTTTATAAAAAAATGAGTTGGTGAAATTTTAACATTATAGGCTGGTTGTTTTCACATACTGCGGCCACACAACTGTGTTCAAACAGCTTATAAAAGTGATTTTTGCATAATAGGTCCCCTTTAAAGAAATAGAATGGCTATAATCAATGGTCAGTTTCATAGAGACATCAGTATTGGTATCAGTGATACTCGCCTTCAGTTATAAAAAAGATGCCACCAAACAAATGTTAAATATACTGTCTTTATGTCGTTTGTACAGTAATTTGAGGATTGCATGTGAAATTATTGCGCAATAAAAGTATGTTTAAAAACTTTAATGTTAGTTAGGTGAGAATAATCGCGATTAATCACGATTAATTTTAGAAAAAATGTGCAATTAATTAGTTTACATTTTTTAATCAATTGATAGCACTATATATACTGAAAAAAAATTATAAATGCAACACTTTTGTTTTTGCCCCAATTTTTCATGAGCTGAACTCAAAGATCTAAGACCTTTTCTATGTACACAGAAGGCCTATTTCTCTCAAATATTGTTCACAAATCTGTCTAAATCTGTGTTAGTGAGCACTTCTCCTTTGCCGAGATAATCCATCCACCTCACAGGTGTGACATATCAAGATGCTGATTAGACAGCATGATTATTGCACAGGTGTGCCTTAGGCTGGCCACAATAAAAAAAATAAAAATATATATATATATATCATACATTATTGTCTTTGTTTATTATTTCATTTTATTTTGTTTATTTTATATCTTTTTATTTATTTATTTTTTTTTTAATTAAAACATCATTTGTTTAAACATTAAAGAAAGGGAAAAAGAAAGAAACACTGGAATATTTCTAAATAAATTTTCCTCATTTTGAAAGGTAGAGTGTACTGTCTGGAGATGATGCTAAAATGGCAATATCTGCTCAATCCAAAGTAGTGAATTTATTTAAAACTCAATTCTATGTTCTTATAGATTAACCAATATATTAAGATATAAATAGAAGGACATAAAAAGTAGCGCATGACCCATAACAAACTTCATATATTATAACTTCATATATAGTATATTTATACACACACACACACACTCTTTATATAGAGTGTATATAAAATTGCCATCCTTATGTACTGTAAATTACATCCTTTTTAGGTATCCTCTTAATTTTATGAATAAAATTAAATGTGCAGGCTTGCAAGTCTGTTTTTTTTTTTTTTTTTTTTTTAAAGAAACACTTCCTTAAATTACACAAGCATATGTGACCTGTGCTGGCAGTCACAATGAGCAAATTTTCAAAAATGAGTGGTGGGTTTTTTTTTGTTTTTTTTTGATGTATGATTTATTGAAATCGGACAAAAAATGACTGAACTACACCTGTTTGAAGTCGACAGAGTCAGCAAACTCAATTCGGAGAAAAATCGAGTTAAAGATTTCTGAAGGTTCCAAAGCAAAATCACCTAGCAACATTGCATCTTTTCCTTTATGTGTGTGCTTCGGATGTCAGTCAGTGCGAGAAGGGAGCAGAGAAAAGGTACTCGTCTCAGAAAATGTACAAATAAAGATAATTTTAGATGTTTAAATACTATTTGGGGTATTGGGATCGCTAAACGAGGGCTTAATTAACTCATTTTTGTGAGAACCTGAAATTCGACATTTTTCACTTTTTTTATTATTTTTATTTTTTTTTTGCCTGTAGCTCAAAATTAGCCTGTGCGCATTCTGACTCGTTTTGCCAGCACAGGTCATTTTCATTTCCTAAACTGTAAAAAGTTCAGAAGGCAGTGCATAAAAGGAATGACTTGTATATTGTATATAGATATGATAGGTCTAGTTTCTGCATACCACATTCAGTTTGAAATTGATGTTGATCATTACCATGTACAGTAGTCCTACACTAACAGCCTTTATGCTGATAATTGAGTCTAGTAATGAACGAGAAATACTAATCAAACTATTGATTTTATTCAGAGATCGCCTGCTCCAGATGAAGGCTGTTAGCATTGATTTGAAATTGTGGCTTGGTGCTTTTACTGTAAGCTCTTTTTTGTCTGCTTTAATGGTTGTGCTGTTTCCTTTCACAATAAGATGGAGAGAAGCAGCAGCGGGGAGGGAAGCTGTATCAGCCATTACCCACAACACACCAAGGCCAATGTGGGATTTGAAATGCTCCTGTAAAACATGACTAATTTTATTCATTGAAGTCAATGAATATGAAATTTGAATGTTGTTACAAAAGCTTGCATGCTGAGCACAGACCGTTTTCCATCTATTATGGGTCATTGTAGGTCATTCGAGCGTAATTAGTGGGTCAAGACATGCTTTTCTTTGTAGTTGGTCTATGCTGCACAACTAACTTGGTTAGCGGCGTTTCATTTTGCATTTGGAGTTTGATTTCCATAGTCAAGCAGCCACTGATTTTCTGAATTTGGAAATGTTTTGAGATAAGCGAGTGTAAGTTACATTAAAGAACAAGAAGGAAGAAAAAATAAAATCGATTGATTTTACACAATATTAGATATAAGTGAACGTAGGGGTGAGTTTTAGATCATTTAGATAATTTCACTACTTTGGATTGATTTGGCATTTCAGCAGTTCCTTCAGACAATATGCAGTGTTACTTTCTTTTTCCCTTTCTCTAATCAAAATCTCTAATGTAAATCAAAATGTTTCAAACAAATACTGAAGAAATGTATTTAGAAATATTCCAATGTTTCAGTCTTTTTCCCTTTCTCTAATCAAAATGTTTCAAAAATGGTGTTTTAATTTAAAAATGATTTTTTTTTTATTTCAAAGAGGTGCCTTTGTTTTGTTTTTTTTGTTTTTTTTCTTTCAGGAAGGTAAAGAAATTGATACTGCGTTAATTGTGTAAATTATTTTTAACACATTAAACAGAAAATATTGAATAATAAGAAAATAACATTATTTTTCACATACATTTTTCATATATAGCCACAGGTGTTCTGAATTTGAAAAAGTTTTGAGATAAGTAAGGAAAAGTTACATTAAAGAACAATAAGGAAGAAAAAATGCCATTGGATATAGCGTTAGGGAGTAGTACTCTTTATCAGTAGTGTAGTTGTTATTAACAATCAGTAGCCATTTTTAAAATACTGTAGCTTTTCCAGATATTTTTTATGAAACCAAATATTTTTATAAACTTGTTTTCTTTCAATTAACACAGGTTTTGTATGGCTTCATTGATTTGAACCTATGCACCTCGAAAATGAGAAGTTGTTATACCCCGTTTAAACAAAATCAGTACATTTTAGTCCAATGCGGTAACACTAGCATAACAAGCATTTTCAGGAAATATAAAATTCTCTCTGGGTCAAAATGAACATGAAAGGTAGACAAACTATAAAGCCACGACAAGTTTTATTCTTTGCAAACCCTCCTTTAACACATGGCTGTTTGTCTCTTGGACAGTACAATCCATCTTTGGTTCATAACTTTCATTTTGAAATGACACTCAGAACACCTTGCAAATTACAATATGATTTATTGTGAGTATGGCATCTTTTTTTTTTTTACAGGTTGTAATTACATTACTGTACCCTTATTGAAAACTCTTTTCTCCCCTAATGCTTGAGGGAAAAGGGGGCACCATGTGTCTGGCTTGAAATAGCAGGCACTTCATCATAGTTATGCTGGCATGTAGCACCACTTGATATATTTAAATGAGCAACCTGACACACCGGCGATGTAAGCAGAATATATTCCTTTCCAGCAGATATTACTCTTGCCGGCTCTAATACCCTTGCAGTACTGGAAAATCGCTCGGGCTGTGCTCTATCTTCCATACGTTTGCCAGAACCATCTGCCTAATTTCTATCCTGTGGTCTGCACTGAACTCTCAGGTGTGTTAACTTTTTGAAAAACTTCAATTGGAAAAGGAGAGGCAGGATTTTGCCACATTTTTTTTTTCTGCTATTTTCATTTTGAAAGATTTTTCCACCTCACTGTAAAAAAAACAGTAATTATTTCCCATATGTTTTATCTCTGTGTGAATTTGTTTCTCACAATTGCAACTTTGTACCTCACAATTACGATTTTATCTCTCACAACATGACTTTACTGTATATTATCAGTTAGAACATGAAACCACACAGTTGTCATTATTTCTTTTACTTGCATCTTTATATCAAAACTGCAAGTTTATTAGTAGTCATTGTGATTAATTATCACAGTTGCATCTTTTTTTTTTTCTTGTAATTTTAACTTATTTTCTGATAATTTTGAATATTTTCCATCTTTTCTTATCCCACAATAATTATATCTCACAATTGGAACTTTGTACCTCAACATTAAATCACATAATTGTCTCATTATTTTTTCAAAATTGCATGTTTCTCACAATTGCAACTTTATTACTCTTAATTGTGATTAATATATAAAAACTGCAACTTTATTTCTTTTAATTTCAACTAATTTGGCTTAATCACAGTTGTGACTTTTTTCATTCTTGCAACTTCATAAGTCAATTATTCTAACTTTATCTCTCAAATTTTCAACATTAAAGCACACAATTTCCATTAGCATAATTGCATTTTTATCTAACAATTGCAACTTCATTACTTGTAATTTCAGCTTATTGATGTGTGATGTGATTTATTTCCCACAATTGTTACTTTGTTTCATAACTACAACTTTAAACTCACGATTACAATTTTATTTTATTTTTTTACAAATTAAACTTTATTTCTCAAAATTAAGATTTTATATCTCACAATATGACTTTATATCTGTAATATATGATGTAATATTGCAGTGTTATATCACACACTTATTGTTTCTCACAATTACAAATATAAGACTCATAATTCTGATCACTTCTCACAACTTCATCTTTATTTTTTGAAATTTTGACTCTTTCCCATAATTGTTACTTTTTTTTCTTTTTTTTTTTTTTTCTCCGGTGACTTCATTTTCTAATGTAAACTTTATCTCACATTTACTTTTTTTATTTTGTCTCTGAGCTGGAAATGGGCTGTCATAAATCAGCCCTACACTAAAAACCTCTAAAAACAAAGGTTATCAAAGAACTTTTTTCCTTATCAAAAACCATTTTGCTGTATTCAGTTCTCAAGTTGTTTACATGCTGTTTTAGAGATTAAAAAGTTTTTGAAGTTACATCACAGGTTCTTCAGTTCATCGCATTAGTTCTAGATAGCATCTAAGGAATGAAATAGATATTTTCAGATGAAAAGTAAGTCCTTCTGGGTTCTTTTTTAAGTACTGTCCGTCCTAAACCTCTCATCTTTAATTTATTCATTTTTCCTGGGTACCCATGCACATACTGAGAGATTTATACAGACTTGATTTTATGAAAAGCAACTCTGGATATGCATAAAAGCCTCAACAAGACACAGTGTGACTTGCCTTTATTGATTTATTGGAAATATTTATTCTGCTGTGATGCTCGAGGGGGGAAAGGCAGAGGGCTGCAAACTGCGAGAAAGTGTCAAAGTTTATTTAAAATTCTCTGTGGAGTTTCTCTAGACTTCAAAAGCCTAATGTCTATCACTTCAGGGCTTTGGAGTGTATGTGCTAGCAAATATTTATGAGTGTGTGTGTGTGCATTTTTACACGAGTGGCCTCGGCTCAGTGTGGCGGGAAGCGCCGATGGTCTCACGGTGGTCCTCTCTGGTAGAGCTTTTAGATGTGATGTGATCAGCTAATAACACTAAAAAGCACAATTGCATATGAGGCTTACCGAATCACAGATATTTTGATACTTTGAATTTATGTAAAAACATGTTTCATTCCCCTGAAACTGCATAATGATGTTCTCTGATCAAACACTTTCATACTGAACATTATTAGTGATTTGTTAATGGTCTGTGAGCTTCCAGCATACTTTGCAGCATTAAATGAGTGTTAATACAGTACAGTACAGTACAGTGTGTGTATATCACTATCTATCTATCTATCTATCTATCTATCTATCTATCTGTCTATCAATAAATAACAAATTAATAAACATGACAGATACACACAACTATATTACTAAAATTTAATTTTAAAATGTAAAATTTTAAAACAGCAATATTTATACAATAAAAACTCATTCAAATTATTAATAAAAAATAGCGTCTCGATACTAAAATAACACTGGGCTGCACATGCAGTGCATGCAGTGAACAAAATTGAAAAAGCGATTGAGGAAACTCAAAAATCCTAATGCATCTGATTTGCTTGTATTTGTTTGTTTCTTTTTTTAATGATTAACTCTGCTGAATCCTGCTCTTATGGGCCAGAGCTGATGGTCGCATGTAATTGGAAGCCCTTTGTTAATCACAGGCATTATAGATGGGTGGCACGTGGCTCAGAAACGGACCATGATTGAGCTGAGAGGCCATTGTTCATAGCACAGCTCTACAGCCAGAACTGATTGTTGTGCTCATCCACACCTCAGACCTTACGGATGAAAAACTATTGATGTGATTTGGAGATTGAGTGACGGCAAATAGAGTGAAGCTTTGGCATTTCAGTTTTCAAAGTCGTGATTGTTGTTGCTATTTTCAAAGCGCTGACACGGGTATTGAGTCCCTGCTTGACCATAACGCAGAGCAAAATATAATGCACTGCTCAAAAATGGCATTGTCAGTGGTGCAGTTTTATTTTACATTACGTGTTTAAAAAAACAAAACAAACTCTTAGCAGTCCAGCATCTTTCTAAGATTCAAAAAACATGGTTGGGCAAAATTCAGATTTTAAGATCTGGCTCACTTTCAGCTGATGAGTGTGAATTTCCATCTTCCATCCTAAACCTGTCATGTAATTTGGCTTCATGCTGAAGACTTTTGGATAAATTAGAGCATTCTGGGAAATTAAAGTGTTCTTCCATGACCCATTAAGTTAAGATAAGCATTCCCATGACATTAAATCACATTAATGCACATGTTTTGCCCTTTGGTCTCACAACATAAATTATAAACCATTATTAAATTATTAATGCCATCCCATCATAATTACAATCACAGACCTCCTGCCTTGAACAGTAGACTCACACTGGGAGTGAATCATTTCTCTGGACATGCTTCGCTCCATCTCTAACACAACTGCTGCTTTTGCTCATTAGTTCATTCTTGGTAGAATCTCTCTTGTTGGGCCTGCACGTTTGATTCCCTCATGGTCATTAACGAAATCTAACTCTAATGTGATATATTTATAGGAGCAAACAATGTCTACAATGGCTGTCATTAGACCGTATGGAGCATGTGCTCAAAAATTAATATTCTGTCATTATTTACTCACCCCATTTTGTTCCAATCTGTATCTTGTTTGTCTGTGGAAAACAAAAGGAGTGTTTTGTTTTCCAACTCTTTTCCATACAGACACTTTTGACCGTGACTGTCAAGTTTTTTTTCTTTTTCTTTTTTTTTTTTTTGTTCCATAGAACAAATAACAGCATGCATATTTGGAATGATTTGATTTATTATTAATAAATTATGATTTGCAGTTTTAAATCAGTGTTCTGTTTGGAATAAACCATGATTTAGAAGTCACTGTTCTATTTTAAAGTAATAAATTATGATTTTAAGTTTTAAAACATTTATTTAGAAATAGTAAATCATGATTTACAGTTTTTGATCAGTGTTCTGTAGTAGTAGTTTTAAAGTCAAATTTGAAGTTTTGAATTAGTGTTTCATTTAGAATTAATAATTTATGATTTAAACTTTTTTTAAATTCAGTGTTCTAGTTAAAATCAATAAAGCATGATTTACTGTTTTAAATCAGTGTTCTATTTTAAAATTAGTAGATTATTATTTAAGAATTTAAATCTGTATTCTATTTGGAATTAATAAATCATGATTTACATTTTTAAATCCGTGATCTTGTTTAGAATTTAGAATTAATAAATCAATGAATAATTATTACTTTAATCAGTGTTCCTAATCATTACTTAAATCAGTGTTTTATTTAAAATGATGTAAATTGTGATTTAAAGTTTTCGATTTGAAGTAAAAAAAAAAAAAAGATTTACGGTACAAATCAGTGTTCTGTTTTGAATTAATAAATCATTGTTTACAGTTTTACAGTTTAAAATCACTATTCTGATTAAAAGTAGTAAATTTTAATTTAAAGTTTTCACTTTATGATTTCAAGTGTTCTATTTAGAATTACTAGATGATGATTTGAAGTTTTAAATCACTGTTCTATTTGGAATGAATAAATCATTATGTTGAGTTATAAATCATTCTTTAGACACTATATGAAGTTTATGATGTTGTTTGTCTGTCTTCAGTTTTCAGGCCTTTACCTGCTGTCCTTCATCATCATCATCCTGGGACTGGTCCTGTACTCCTCCTCCTCCACCTACGTGGCACAGGATCCTCGCGTTTATAAACAGTTCCGCAACGTGGGAAACGCTATCACAGACACGCCCACCGTGGGGCCCCTGGAGCCTTCAGTGACCTACACGAGCCTGGGTCAGGAAATAGAGGAGGAGCCTCGCGTAAGAGTAGCCTGAAGGGGGCGTGGTCTCTCAAAACCAATCATCCACTGCCCGACCCAACAGTCTGTAGAAAAACGAATGATAATGATCACTGAATGATGTAATCGACCACGTAGCAAACAAGTACACTGTGATCACGAACTGTCAATAGGTAGCAGTGACTTCTGTATATCTGAGATGTCAGATCCATCATGTATAGAGATGATTTCACCTCATTGCCTCTTTCCCCTCGGCAAATTAAGTGTTTAGAAGGATTCGTGCTGACTGTTTTGTCCAAATGCTCAATTGTGAATGTTTTATTTTCTTATACGAGCACAAAGGGTTCATTGTATTTGAAAGTTTGACATGGTTTGTTTCGCTACAGTTTCATGAATATTTTACATTTTAAATGAGATCTGACGAAAACTGCATTCTGAGTTTTACAATGCTGATTTGAGCCAGTGCCTTGCCATGTAATATTATTGTGAGTTACATTAGCCAATGAGAAATCATGACTTAAAAACAGTGTCATCAGTAATGGACGTCATGTCATGATTGCATATTGTATTATCTGCTCAAAATTATAAATATTTCCATTCATCAGTCAGAAATACAAAAAGGGTAAAAAAAAAAAATAAATAAGAATGATTTCACACCCTTTAACTGTTATACCATATTCATTTTATATTTGTCATTTTGTTTTAATTCTGCCAAGAAAAAGGGTACATGCATTTGTATTAAATATAAAAGTCTGTGTAATAGCAATTGATTGTAAACTTGTACACTATTTTACTGCACTTGTCTTTGTTTTATAAGCAGTTCAGTCTTAATTATCATCTTATTTGGATAAAATCCAGTACAATACATGTAAAGTATTCTGAACTGATATCTGAGTTTTGTTTTAATTTTTTTTTTTTTTCATTCTGAAGTTGTCATTTAAATATTGGAAATTCTTAATGTGTCTGACTTGCTTAAAATAAAGTATATTTGTCTTAAACTCAAAAAACACGGATGGCCAAGACTGGGAAAATGTATTTGACCTTGCAAAACATTACATCAAAATCAAACTCTTACATATCAGACTACGTAACGGTGTAAACTACAATTTAAGGGGACAGTTTACCCAAACATGAAAATTCTGTCATCGTACTCACTCTCATGTTGTTCCAAACCTATATGAACACACAAAAAATGTTGAAATTGTTGGTGTCCAGTCATTTGACGGTAGCCATTGACTTCCAATGTATTCTTTTCCCATATGGAATAGCTACTGTTTGTTTACTCGCATTCTTTAAAATATCTTCTGATGTGTTCAACAGAAGAAGGAAACTCATGCATATTTGGAACAAGCTGAGGCTGAGTAAATGATGCTAATAAAAGCATAATCCCTACAACTGACAAAAATACTATATTGACCCATGGGGAACTTCAGGTGCAGGACAACAGCAACATTACACGGTGAATTCAATATATTCAAGAATCAAGACAGAGCGTAGAATAGATTAGCATTACAAACACACTGCAAATAAGAAATGCGATTTTGTCATTGCTGTTGGGAAATGAAGCGTTTATCTTATGAATATTTATTACGTAACGTTCCAAGAATGCCTACCCGACTGGCTTGGCGAATTAAACGCTTGCCGTATGAATGTTAATTAGTTTAAGCAGGTATGTTGCCAAGCAACGTCGGCGTGACCTCTTTTATATTCATAAGCTACTAATATTCATGAGCGACTCCTCAGAGATGTACCTCCCTATGACCTCTCTCAGGTGGTTTCTTCCTAACCTTTAACCCCTGAGAGGTGGCTGCAAGCAGGGCGGTGACACAGGCACAGGTATGGCAGACCTCAGCAGGACCTGGGAGCGTGAGTTGCTGGAGCAATTCTCCTGCCTGAGTGCCGCCACAGACGAGGAGCCCCATCTGAATACAGTAGATATTGCTTCGGAAAGCAGTGACAACGCAACGGGCTTATTGCATTTAAGTGATGAAGTTCTCCTGGTTATACTGAGGAACTTGGACCCAGTCTCGTTGCTGAGGCTCGGCAGCACGTGCAGCTTATTGTTCCGAGTTTGTTCGTGCAACTCTCTGTGGACCACACACTTCCAGGTATGATTTGGGAGGGAATTAGATTTTTGATTCATCACAGTGAGTCGAATCTTTTACATTCGTTAATTCTTACTTTATGCAGTGTAGGCTACATACCTAAGCCAGTAGGTGGCGAACAGTGAACAGCGTGTTATAGGTAAATATTTGAATCATGTGTCCAAATGACTCGGAATCGAGTCAAACGCTAGGCATGACACTGAGCAAGTAGTTGTGTGATACAGGGTCACATTTTCTCTACAACTAGTCATAAGTGTCAGTTTTTTGAAATTGAGATTTATACATCATCTGAAAGCTGAATGAATATTGAAAATCTGGAATCTGAGGGTGCAAAAAAATCAAAATATTGAGAAACTCGCCTTTAAATTTGCCCAAATGAAGTTCTTAGCAATGCTTATTACTAATCAAAAATTAAAATATCTGCATGAACCATGATCTTTACCCTGATTATTTTTGGCATAAGAGAAAAATCGATCATTTTGACCCATACAATGTATTGTTGGCTATTATTGCTACAACCATTGCTACAACCCGTGCTACTTATGACTGGTTTTGTGGTCCAGGGTCACAAATAAGAAACATAATATCTTATACAGTATAAGAATTTCCTTGGGTCATGTTATTTTTTTAGTTATGTGAACAAAAATGACTCGGATGTAATTGAGTGATCTGACATACATTTTTCCGTGATTTACAGAAGACACCCACTAAAATGTCATTCAGTGTAACAGTCTTGTCAGGCATATTTACAACAAAAATCCATTTATGACACATTAAAAGACTAATTACTTTCACCTCAAATACTAATTAGTTGTAATTTTACATTTTTAAAATTTGCCACCATCCTAGGTTTTGCCCATTTGTCAGTAAGATTTTTTTACTCCTTTAAAACACAATAAAATTTAATATGCTCCCTTATTAAAATATATAAAAGAATATGTACAAGTCAGAATAAGCATGTTGTTTGAATTTTTACATAAATATTGTGTTATACTGAATGACAATGTAACATTATTTCAACCAAATTGACATTTTATTCTCCAAAAACTTATTTGAAACCTTAAAAGTAAACACTTTACTTACATTTAATATGCTTTCTGTGGACATAAAATCACTTTTGTAAATTTCTTTTGATGCGGACATCTTAATGTCTTTGATCCATGTTTAAATAATTAAATAATTGCTTTATTCCCATTACATTCATGAGGTTTGGGAGATTTTATTTATTTATTTTGAGCTGCAGGCTTGAAGTGATTTCATGTAATTAGTGGTCCTAACAGACTATTCCAGTGGTCCTTTGCATGCTTATTCTCTCCAAAATCTCTCCACAGGATTCGTTTGGGGTCATTCTGTCATATACCCAAGCCCGGTGTCCCGTAACGGCCAAAACTGCCTTCCGTCTGGTTTTTATGTGGAGATCCCTCTTCAGAAACATCCATTGTAACCGTGCTTTTCAGGAGAAACTCTTTGTGGAGATCCCGTTCGCGCCACACAAGTACTGGATCCAGTGGCTCGTGTTGGAGGAAAGCGTTCCCTTGCCTTCAGTGAGGCTTCCCTGCAGTGATGTGGAGAAACTGTGGGGAATCTCTGCAGATTTGTTCCAGGACAAACTCCAAGGTGGTCATACTCTCAGCTGTCACATGGGCTTTCCATGTTTAATTTTAGCCTAACATGTGTTCTGTTTCCCAGAGAAAACTGAAGATTGTGACACCCTCAAATTTGAATGGAGGGAGCTGTATCATCTTGCACTGAAGCATCATGGTAGTGTCTCACTGGTCTTTCAGCATGTTCTCAGCCAGCACCTAAACAGTGGTGAGATATTTGCATCCCATTTCGTGAAACTTGTCTGCTTGCCAGGTTTTTAGGAAGCTTAATGGCCAAATAAAAAGTGAGAGAACGTTGCGAATATTGTGATTTTAATATTGGCAAAATAATATAATATATTATGCAATATATCCTTGCTTTAATCCTCTGTGAGTGCTGGAGTGAATCCAGTCAACTGTAATATGGCACTTTTGCATCGCATTTAGACTGTGACTCACGCCAACTGTACTGTATTGTCGTCGTAACCAAAAGGACATGAGGGTGTCTGGGTGCTCTTGTTGGTCTGGTTGACCTGTTATATGTCTTTGCTTTCTCTGTTTTGCTTTCCCCCCTTTGAAAGTAATGAGATTTCTAAAGAAAGATGTAGTAATCCAATTTTTTGCACTGGTGAATCACTTCAAACTGCTGTGATGGACCCTTGATCGGAAAGTTGGGGTATGACACAGTTTTTGAGTGATGTGTCTAAAGAAGGACTGTGACTCATAGTTCACCCTCACCTGGTATTTCCTGTTTCTTTTAATACTCTAGTAGTATATGAAAGGCCCATGTTCTATAGCTGTTAGCTTTGAACAGGATGTAGTGCATCCTGGTCAGTGATGATATAAAGGTCTTTCAAACTTCCACCTGAGGTTTTGGAGTTCCTTCTGTAAGGTGCAATTGTACAGATTTATTTATGAATGCATTTTTTGCAGTGTTACTTTTTCTGCCCATTTAGCTTTCAATGTGTAGTATTGTTGGCACTGACAACCATTTTATGTGCTGATTTTAGAGCACACAGAGCTGGAGTCCATGTACCATCAATACGTCCAGTGCAGGTTCCAGTGGCTCTTCACGTATTGGTTGTTTCGTCAGCCACCTCCGTACAACAAGCAGCTGCGATCCATTTTCCTGCAGTGGAAGAAGCACAGCAAGAGAAAGGTGGCCACCTGGGGCGAAACCCTGTGTGATGTGAGGTACCTGGCCTCCCTGCACCCCATCACCAAAGACTACTGGAGAGGCCGATTGGCCCGGGGAGATGAGAGCCTCGGTAAGTTATTTGGTTAAATAATTTAAAGGTGACGATGTTGATTATTTTTATTATTATTAATTTAATTTAATTTATTCTTAATATTAATATTGCTATTATTTTGCTTTTACCTTTTTAATAATAATAATAATAATAATAATAACTTTAGTATGTTAGTATATAAACAGATTGCATAGCTTTATATAAATTACTTAATAATAATAATAATAATAATAATAATAATAAATACAAAACACTTAAAATATTATTATTATTATTATTATTATTATTTAATATTATTATTATTAGTAGTAGTGTTTAATAATAATAATAATAATAATAATAATAATAAATACAAAACACTTAAAATATTATTATTATTATTATTATTATTATTATTTAATATTATTATTATTAGTAGTAGTGTTTAATAATAATAATAATAATAATAATAATATTAAGTGTTTTGTAATTATTATTATTATTATTATTATTGTTGTTGTTGTTGTTTTAACTGTGTTGTATTATTATTATTATTTATTATTATTGGTGTTTTAATATTTTTGTTGTAGTGTTTTGAATTAATAATAATAATGATGATGTTTTTTTAAACGGATTGCATACCTTTATATAAATTAGTTACTAATTTATTTATTGAATAAGATTCAAGTGTTTATTTATTATTAGTAGTAGTAGTAGTAGTAGTAGTAGCAGCTTTGTTTTATGTAAACAAAATGCCATTATTATTATTATTACTACTACTACGCTTTAAACAAATATTAAAATAAAGGAAACTATTAGCCTATTATTTGTAAAACTGCTTTTTCCCCCCTATTCCTTTGTTACTGGCATTTGCAAAATCTATTATTGGTCAGCCTCTGCTGGAGAATTGGTTTAATCTGCAAACCCTTGAAGAGCCAAGTAAAACCTGCTGTATTTGATGGTGTTTTGTGTTCTCTCTTGAGTAACTATGCCTGTACCAGTCCTTTGGCAGGAAATCCGTCTGTAGATCAAATGTTACTGCTCCAGTCTCTTGGAGTATCATCTCATGTTCTGACTCTACTTGTTTCTTTCCATCAGGGATTCAGACTGTCGGAAACTACTTCTCCATGTGCAAGTCTCTCATGGCCTGGATTTTGGGCCGCGATTGGGGCCGACTGAAGCGAAGAAAGGTACGTCTATGGAATACATGCAGGAAACTGAACAATATTTCAGTCTGAATTTTAAAACGATTTTTTTTTTCTTTTGACATGAAGTCCTCTCTCCCTGGTGTGCATTGTGATGTTTGAATAAATTTGACATGCTGTCTTTCCAGGGACTAAGTTTTCTTCACACATGATTGTTCCCTGTTCTGTTCCAACTGATATCTCTCTTCCCCATCTGAAAAATGCCAAATAAGTTCCTCAGAGGACGTGATCTTAAATATTCCAGCAGTGCTCATCTTCTGCATTTCATTAGCCAGGGAAAATGATTTCACAGGTCACGGCGTGAGCAGACGCTGCTATCTAATGGCTGCCTAAATGGATTATAGACGTATCGGTGCATGTCCCAGTCAATTACATCGCACGTCTGAGCATACGAACTCTCCTGCCGGTATACGCTGTTTTACAACACATGTGACCATTCAAGGACACACAGAGGACCAGAGAGACATTAAATGTGCATTTTATGTTTTCCAACAAAGGTTAATGTAGTCAGTTTCGTTTCAGGGTTTTTATGTATGTGCTTTGCATAACCTATATGCTTGATATCAGCATAGTCTTTCACTAGGATATTAAGATATTTTTATGCTAATTGGATAGCACTTTGTGTGCAATTTTATTTATTTATTTATTTTACACTTTTATTAATAAGCAAATTTGGTCTTGTTCCCCTATGCATGCCGTTTTTCAGGAGCAAAGTCAGGTGGAGTATTGTTTGCTGATGGAGTGATGTGTCATTGGCAGGTTTATGAAGACACACTGGAGGGTGTGCATCTTCTGCTGAGACGGGAGATGCAGGAGACGCTCATCGAGCACGAGCACTTCTGGCAGGTGGCCAAAATCCAGATGACCCGTGTCTGTACGCTGGAGGAGACGGCTGCAAATTATGTCAACTGGAAAATGATTGAGTCGCTCCCCTACTACAAGTCAGTCCTGCTTGAGTCTGTTCGATTACTCTGTCTGTCTGACTTTCTCTCTTTCCCACAAGAATACAGAATTAGGCATATAATGTAATGAAAATGACTTGCTGAAAATGTTTTAAAAATTAAATGAACTGATTTAAAGAACATTTTATTTTAGATTTTGTAAAATCTTTTACACATTTTAAAATTTATTTTGTTTGTTTAAATACATAATGTTAGCTTGGTTTAATTCATTAATTAAAATTTGTGTGCCTAAATAGAAATACATATAAATGTTTAATTTAAAATAAAAAACATTAAATTTAAGCTGACATTATGTATTTAAATACAAGCAAAAATAATCTTAACCTTAATTTTTTTTTTTTTTAATCTTAAATTCAAGCTGACATTATATATTTAAACACAAAAAATCTAAAATCTTATTTTTTTTTTTTTGTATTTATGTAGAATAAAATCTTACATTTAATATTGCATTAATGTAAAATGTTGGCTTAATTTAAGATTTGTTTATTTTTTTTGGATTAATAATCTAAACTTTTTTTTTTTTTTTTAACAAATTTTCTTTAAATACATAAGTTAGCTTTATTTTTTATTTTAGATAAAAACAATTTAACTTTAATGTTTAAAATTGATCGTTTGTATTTTAAACACATTTAAAAATACTAAATTGAGTTAACATTTAATTATTTTAGATAAAATCACAAATAAAACAAGATTTTCACTATTTCCTTTTAAATGAAAAAAATCTAACTTAATTTTTAACCTTTAAAAATGTATTTAACAATTTTATTTAAATGAAGCTAGATGGGTTTTTTTTATGTGCTTACTGAAATACAAATAAAATACAAATTTTGAATTAAAATGAAATGCAATGCTATAAATTAAGCTGACATTAAATAATTATTTAAATAAGCTTTTTTACGAAACTGATTTAACTTAAAGCAGCCTAATTTTATGCAGCGCTAATATTGATGGCGATTATAGTCTTCAGCACGTTGTGCACAAAGCAACTGCTTTGCAAAGCTTATTTTTATAACATGGTGAAAAATCCGAACTGATGCAGCATTTTGCTTAAATGTGGCTCTTTCACAATTATCATGTTAGATTAGTGACACTTATTTGCTGGTACCCATAGGAGCATTGCTTTTAGCATTCCCGTCAATCACTATTTTCAGGCTGTAAAATGTTGCTTTATTACTCGGATTGCTGTCGTTTCCATTAAAAGCTAGTGGTGAAAGTGTTGAGCTTTAGTAGTGGTTGGCTTTCAGACTGGGCTTTGAAGCCTGGAGAGTGCGCTGGGTAGAGATACGAGCACTGTTGGCAGCTTCAAACAAATAGCCCGCAGTAACTTACGGCCTGAGATCCGCAGCCAGTCGATGACATCTTTGAAGTGTATGGCGACTGATCTCAAAGAGCATGGACTGAACTCTGCTCTAAAGTCAGCCTGATCCTTCAGCATCAGAGAACAGTAGTGTGAAAAGTTAAGTGGGATGTTCCTTGAGGCCGATCATCTTACATAAGCAGATGTGTGAGTGATTAAAGTGGTAAAGTGGTCACTTGAAGACACGAGAAGACCTGAATATTATAGTGCATTTTACCCATACTGGACAAACATTTTCATGCTATGGCACTTTAAAATATAGTTTTTATTTTTATTTGTATTTATTTCCTTGCTATGGCACTGTATTGTTTTTTTTTTTTTTTCCATTTGTGTGTCTTTTATTTTCATACTCTCATGCTGTGGCCTTTAAAAAAAATAAAAATAAAAAATGCCACAGCATGAAAAGTGAAAATGAAAATACATTTATTTTCATGCTATGCCACTTACATTAAAATAAAAGTTAAATTGTCATAGCATGGATAATACAAATTTTTTATTTTTTTTTGCAAATATTTTTATTAATATGGCACTTTAAAGTGTGCGTGCCATAGCATAGAGGAGGATGATGATAATAATAATAATAATAATAATAATAAATAAAAGGGTAACTTTACCAATAGTGTCATTTGTTAACATTAATGTATTAACTAACATGAACAAACAATGGTCAATACATTTATTACACTATTTATTCATCTCTGTAAACATTAGATAATAAAAATAGTTGTTCATTGTTAGTTCATAGTGCATTAACTGTTAACAAACAACTTCTGATTTTAATAATGCATTAGTAAATGCAGAAATTAACATTTAAGATTAATAAATGCTGTAGAAGTATTGTTCATTCTTAGTTCGTTAACTAATGAACCTTATTGAAAAGTGTTACCAATAAAAGCAACTTGTATGTAAACTTATTTAGTTTTATTAATGTTTACTTTTTCATGCTTTCGCACAAATTATTCCTTTCAGTTTTATACAAATATAATTAATGTTTGGGTTTGCATTAATTATATGGCTTTAAAGCCATATAATTGTAATACTTTAAAGTGTTTGTGTGTTGTGGCGGGAGGAGCAAACGACAGACACAGTGGGTGTGGCGTCAGGCCTCGGAGAGGCTTTTATTAAACAGAAATTTCAAAATAAAGTGTCCACAGGGGAAAAAGTGTCCAAAATAAACAGGGAATCTGGTGTCCTCGTCGTGCTGCGGGGCTAGTGAAGGAAGGGCAGTGTTCAGGAAGGAAGGGTCCAGGTAAGGGGCGGAGTCCGGCGGCCGCACGCGCTCCCCTCTTGCGTGTCCGGGGCGGGGGCGGCGGCTTCGTTTAGCGGCTTCATCCTCCTCTGGCCGCGGCGCTTCCAGGGGTTAAACGGCCCGGCATCCTGGCCCGTCAGCCGTCTCGCGGGTGCGGTACTCATCCGGACCGCGGGTCCGGCAGCGCTGCGACGTCTGGGCGGCGCGGGGTTCCCTCTACGCACCCTTCCTGGACCCACGAGGACACCAGCGTGCATGCACGGGGAAGAGACCGGTCTCCCGAGGAGAGGCGCGCTCGGCATTTAACAGCGGCGGTGATGAGGCTCCATTCACTTCAGGTGCGCCTCATCACACGCCGCCAGACCTAGCTGTTTTCAGCGCCCCTCCTCTCACCCGCCCACTCCCGTCGGGAGCCTGGTGAAGGGCGGCGAATAAGGGACGGGGTGGTGATGATATTAAGGGGGGAGGCAGCCGACTCGTCACAGTGTATAGCTGGATGTTTATATATATATAAAATTATACGTGTGTGTGTGTGTAATATGTATGTGTTGTTGTTTATTATTATTATTATTATTATTATTATTATTATTATTAATTTTAATTGCACAAAACTCTCAAAGTGAAACTGTTGTAGTTATGTAGTTTAGCACTTCCCTACAATCTTATCTCTCAGTCTAATTGATCATTAGCTTTCAAACCATCAGTCCTGCTTGGCTGGTTTTAAATTGAGCTAATAATCCACATTTGAGGAGCTATATGTCTGTGCGTGTATTTGCATGTTTGCTGCACACAAATTGAGTTTCTAAAGTGTTTTTTTCTTCCAGGGTGTTTTGTTTGAAGCTGTACCAGTCATTATACAGGAGCAAATCTCCAGAGACTGTAAAGATGAATGCCTCGTTGTTCAGAAGTGCTTGAAAAATTGCTTTCCCCGCAAAAGCCATTACTTTGTTTTTGGTTTTTAATTCTCATTGTGGCTTATTAATAAAGGTTGTCTGATTTCCCAAGCTAATGAAAAAACAAATAATTCGACTTGCCTTGCCTTGTGTAGCCGCTTTCATAATGGTTTTCCAGCTCATGCATATGATGTTTCTTCTTTTTAAGGCTGTATCTGGTGTCTGGTAATTCGGTGTACCTGGATCATGTGCAAGGTTTCTTGCATAGAAAGAGGCTGATCCGGGATTGGATTTACCTGGAGGAGAACAGCTGGGTGAGACAGTTGCTGCCTGAATCGCTCTACACGCTGCTGGAGTTTGACACCAAGATCTCTCAAGGTGGGTTCAGCTAACATGATGTGAACACACGTAAAAGGGCCCTGAATCGATCTAAATGACTGCACAGCAACCATACATAACCAGTACCTCAGTAGCTCATATTGTGATTAATCCCCCATATTAAATTTGTAAGCTTTGCCGATGGTTTTGTTGTCTCCTGAGACCCTCAGGTCTCGTCTTTGCTGCCCTCAGTGTGTTTCCTCTTATTAGATCGTCTCATTTACATCTTTTTATGCTGATGCTGTCTTACACATCTGCTGAACCAAGATGAACTTGGTGAGCAGCATTCTGTAAGTGTGTTGGTGTTAATCCAGTCCTCTGTGAATGGTCAGGACCACACAGAGTTCATGACATTTGCATTAGCAGGATCTTTCCTATCAAAATGTCTCGAGTTTTATGTAAATGCCTGTTTTAGTACTTGCCAAATTTTGGCCAATTTGTGATTGATTAATGCAATGTAATGAAAGGAAATAATAAAAAAAAAAATAATAATAATAATAATAAAAATAAAAATAAAACTATTTTTATTGTTAATATATAACATGTAATAACAATGAAACATTTACTTTCTATACCATGGAAATCAAAACATTATTAAAATTAAAAATAATGGCATGAAATAAACAAACAAAAATATTTTTAAAAAATTCAAACATGTATAATATTGTTATTATATACATAGTGTTATATAACTTTTTTTTAAATTACTGTTTGCATTTTGTTTTTATGCTGTGGCATTTTAGGATTAAGGTGTAGTAGTGTGAAAATAAAAATGCGAACATTAATAAATTAACAAAATATTGATTTAATATTAATGTATTTTGTTTTTACTAAAACAAATTAAATATTCAAATATTATAACTTTATTGTAACGTGTAAGAAATATTGAGAACATGTATATAAAATTCTTAAAATTTTAAATTCTTTGTCTAATTTATAAATGTTTACATTTTTAAAATATGATTTGGATTTAAATGTTTATTTAAAATATCAGCAATTGTGTACATATTTATCATGCAATTGTATTGTGTATATCAGTCATCATGTATCAGTCCTGTCTACATATTGTATCTGAATTGGCTGTTTAAAAGAATAAATAAGTGAAGGTTGGTTTGTTTCCTGATGGTCATCAAACATTGATAACCTGGATGTGTTTTGTTTGAACAGAGATTTTGCATGGGGACTGTCTGACGGCGCAGCTGAGTCGACTCATGTGGCTGTACCTGAACTCTGGGCAGGAGCTCTATCTGCAGGCGCTGAAGGGAATGGTGCTGCAGTGCGCTCAGGACTGTCTTAGCCATCTCAACACGCTTCAGGTCTGTCGAGTGCCTGTGGCCTAGACCTCATGCACTCACACAAACCTCTGAAGTATTTTAACTGCCTTTTTATAACATGCCTATGATGTTTTTTTTTTATTTTTTTTTAAACTTTGTATTTTTGGACTTTTTTTTGTTTTTTGCAACCACTTTTTATGTTGTCAGTCCTCAGGTTTTAGTGCACAAAATCATTCATTCTCAATTTATGTCTGAGTAAATGCAGTGCACAAACAACAATAATTGTTTTTAATGTTGTATTGGTTTTAGCATGCAAAATGATCGCTATTCTCCTTTTGAGATGCTTTTATTGTAACTATCATGTGACTTTTTACTTGGGTTAATCTTACCATGGTAGACTGCAGGGTTGCTGATTTATTAAAGCACCTCTATGCTCCACTTAAGTCTTATTGTTTTTCCTTACAGATGAAACCCAGTGTGTGTGTTGTTTTTTTTTTTTTTTATATATATAAAGTTAATTATTTTCTGGAGAGAATGTATTTTATATATTTGCATATAGTTTGTAAAAATGTGTACATTTATTTGAGACATGGCAAGGCTGTTTAAGTGAACTGCAGCAACTTGATGCCTTAAAAAAAAAAATAAATAAATAAATAAAAAACAAAACAAAACAAAACAAAACAAAAAAAAATATATATATAAAACTAAAAACAAAAAAACACCTGATTACTGCCTAGTAGTAGTTTTTTTTTTTGGGTCAAAGCACCTGAAATATACTTTGACTATTTGATTTAGAAATTTATTTTAATGAAATGCACGTACTTTATGGGTCAATATCACTTTTGGTGTCCTGTACATAACTCTTGCCATGATAATTTAACACAAAAATGACTATGAAAGGGTGTGTTATATTTGGCTAAGTTTTATATTCATAACAAAAGCATTACTTGGCTCTTTAGATATATTTTCTAGATTTTTTTTTTTTTTTTTAGTTTTGTGTAAGAGGATGCATGTTGTTTTGCTATGTCCTGTGCACTGCTTGTTAAATTTGAATGAGAGTAGAATAGTCAAATCATAAAGTTAAAATTTTTTGTTCTCTATTAATATTTAATTTTTTTTAAACTCAATTTGAGTGTATTGATCATTTGGTAATAAAAATGATATTTTTATTTAATAAAAGTTTGTCCATGTCCTCGGAATGGTTGTCCACCCTGTGGTGTTGGAAAAGGCCCTCTTTAAGAAAAGGCCATCCCCTTTAGTGACATCAGGACAACAGATTTTTTTGTCTCTTCAGTGGCGGGAATTTCAACTGCTTGGGTGAATAAGTTGGTGACTTTTCAATTGACAAATTTTCTTTGTCAGAGTTTGCTTACTTGCTTTGCCAAAGCTTAACATGTCCACCGTCGGCATAAAATATGCTAGAAGTGATTGGAATACAGTATTTTCAAAATATGTAAGTTTGTGTACCAAATTCTCTTCAACAGCCAGACTAAATATTTAGCTATTGTCAGTTTAGTGTAAGCTAATATGATAATTGAAGCTCAAAATGTCCAAAAATAGACTCAGAGTGGACATAAACATGACAGGGTGGACGAATGAGAATGAGAATGAGAATGAGAATGAAAATGAATGGGGGGGGGGGGGGGGGGTATATCAATGTGACTGAGGATGTAATCATAATTTTTTTAGAAGTCGCATAAATGTTTCATTGTCATATTTTGTCATGATTTGTGTTCTGCTTTATGTGTCCACACCGTCATGTGCTGGTCCACCCTGTCATCTTGATATTTTACAATAATATTTTAAATAATTCAATTATATCTATATAATCCAGTGTGTTAAATAGCTAGGTGTGGGGGCAATAACATGCAAAAAACTGCATCCAAATATCACAGTTTTCTCCAAATAAGAAAAAAATGCAGAAATACAGTTCCTTTAAGATCACATGGTTTACATAAAATCTTTTATGTGTTTATAATTTGAAAGCAAACAAATAACCCTCTTTAGGAAAGGGACATCATACCTTTCAGAAAATAAAATTTGCATCTTAATTTTGCAGTGAAAACGTATATAAGTAATATAAATATCCATGACAGGGTGGACATATGGTTTATGCTTTGAATAATGGCCCATAATTATCAAAAAAAAAAATGTGTGGGAGCTCAGCTAATATGTTTCTATAGTACTTGAGTGTCTACTATTTATATGACAAAGTGAATGGGAATTTTTAGTATTTTGAGGGTTGAAAGGCACTCTATGGTGATATTGACCCGTATACATTACTATACAGTTTACACCAAGATTTGAAAATTAATGTGCATCATTAATTCTCTTTAAAAAAAAAGTCTTAATCGGCACAATTTTTTAAAATCACTGTTATTGTTAGCAAAAACATTAAACAAACCTATGTAGAAAAATACTTTATTTGACATTTGTACAAATGAAAAGCATTTTACAAAATGGAAAAATAGTTAATACTTTTGAGAACAAAAGAATTGTACATAAATAGACCTTTGGCATTTGTAAAATCTAGCTGGAAAATTAAAAGCTTAAGATTTCAAAGAACAATGAGAAATTCAAACATACTGTTTAGCCAACCAGTGGCTTTCAGTGCACAGTGAGTGGGTCATGTCAACCAGTGCACGTTGCGTTTGTATTCATATATATATACACAATTCAGCATGCGGTCACACTGTCCTCTAATGCACAATGAAGAGCACCACATACATTCTCCATCTGGTTATGAGCAGCTCTCTGCCTGAGAATAAATATGCATTGCTTGTGAATATGGCTTAGCTTGCCTGCACCTTTATGAAATAAACTTGTCTCTGCCAGTTATGGAAAATACCCTTCGATGTCATAATGTGGTTCTGCTGCATAGATTCGTAAAGGCACAGAATAATATTACTTATCTGCAGAAACGCATAATAAATGCTGGTTAACGTCAGGTTGCATAGCGCAGAATACATCTAATTGGTTACCTTTATCTATTCCCTTCTTTACATAAAAAGAAAAGTAGTTCTAAATCTATGCACATGCACAAGATATTATGAGCACATAATGACAAAACCTCGGTTTGAAAACATGCTTAATATACTTTAAATACAACGAGAGTACAGTCACGATACATAAGCCAAATATAGATGCTTGTACTGGAAATATCTTAAACATTCGTCACCTTGGTGCAAATACCTGTGCAAAGCTTGACATGACCGCATCGCTGGACTTTATCAACTATAAAAAATTCTGCTTGGGGTCAAAACGAACTTACTGACACTTCAATTCCCTTCTGAAAGCATTCAGATCAACCACAACCAATAAAAGACTCTTAAAATACCTGAGTGAACAAGTTTTGCATTGATTTCGTCCATATTCCTAAGAAATACATGTGTTATCTGGAGTATATAGAAAATGTCATGAGTGTGTCACAGGAAGTGCAGAGCATTCCGTTTCCTGTCTGCCTTTGGAACTCAACATGTGCAACTAGTTCTGAACCGAACTGTGCCGCGGCGTTAAAAAAGCAGCTCATATTTTATTCTTAAAATTAAAAATAGTTAATCGGCGTCCTGAATAGATTAACCTGGATTCCTCTGCTGTCATTTATTTTGAACTGGAACATTGCTCGTTTTTATGGAGGCTCAAACATACTAAACCACACTAAATGCAGGATGTTGGTGATGAAGGACCTTTCAAATGCTTCTGTTCCTGTGGGTTTTTTTCGATGTAGAGGATCCTGAACGTCGACCTACGACCTGTAGCTGTTGGGTAGAGGATGGACCAGCTTCTTTGGGTAAAAATCACTGACGTTCATGAAATTTGGAGGTACACAAACAGGAACACAAGGCACTTTAGGACACCAGTTACGTTCTTACAGGAACAGCGTGAGGAACTCAACCTCAAGCAGTCTCAATAAATACAATAAAACATTCAAACTCCTTGAAAATTCAACGTCCACAAGAAAACAAAAGACGTCCTTGTAAACTGGATTCACAGCTTGGTCCAACCTTTAGTAGTCAGAAAGACCTTGTTTGTTTCCATCAGGTTGACTTTATTTTCCCTTTATGAGCTCTGGGAGCGCCATCTGTCCTGACAAGGTGGAAATGGAAGCCTCATTGCGTCACGCAGTTTTCGCCCATGTCCTGTGCGTAACGGTCCGAGATGACCGTCCGCAGCTCATCAATGTCTTTCCTCAGCTGGCACACCTCCACCAGCTTGGCCCGCAAGCCGTCCTCCATCAGCGGCTTCTCGTTCTCCTCCGCCGAGCAGCTCATAGCTGGAAAAAAATGTCACAAATGGGAATTTTCATTCCATTGGCTGGGTACTTTATCTGGTGCTGCAATAAAGTGCATTATTTCTTTTAAATGACACATCGTGTTTCACGTTATATTAGCAAAGCTAAACGGATTAAACATTTCTCTTTCTTTCTGCTTTCAGTTAACAAGCTAGCAACTTAGCCTACTAGCCTAGCATAATGCTAATAGTTAAGAAAAGGATTTTAAATACAAGATACACTGCTATTCAAAAGTCTGAGGTTAGTAAGACTTTTTTAATGTTTTTTTAAAGAAATCTCTTGTGCTCATCAAGGCTGGATTTATTTAATAAATATAGTAAAACAAATAATTTTGTGAACTATTATTACAATTTAAAAGAGCTGTTTTCTATTTTAATATATTTTAAAATGTAATTTATTCCTCTGATGGCAAAGCTGAACTCTCAGCATCATTACTCCAGTCTTCAGTGTCACATGATCCTTCAGAAATCATTCTAATATACTGATTTGCTCCTTAAAAAAATCTTATCAATGATTATTATTTCTGTGAAAACTGACATTTTTTAATTTAATTTAAAAGAACAGTATTTATTTAAAATCAATGCATACTTGCTGAAAAAACCCCCATTAAAAAATACATATGAAACTTATTGACCCCAAACTTTAAAAAGAACTCACCATTAATTTTAAAACACTGCTAAATGTAACCTTTAGCAAATCTCAAAACGAATATCCATTTTTCATACTGTACATGAAAAATGGATATTCTGCATAATTTGACTTGCAGCATTTAAAACGATTGATTTTAAAGTTCTATTTTTAATTAAAAATATTTAAATATGAAGTGAGAACTACAATCTGAAATTTAAATTTAAATGAATAATAATGAATAATTAATTAGTGCTGTCAAACAATTAATCGCGATTAATTGCATACAAAATAAAAGTTTTTGTTTGCATAATGTGTGTTTGCATAATATATCAATACACACACAGTAAATATTTTGAAAATATTTACATGCATTTACATGTCTATATTTATATTCACATAATTTATATTATAAATAAATATTTAATATATAAACATAACATTTTTCTTAAATATATACATGCATGTGTGTGTATTTATATATACATAATAAATATACACAGCACACATACATATATAATGTAAACAAAAACTTTTATTAATTGCGATTAATCGTTTGACAGCATTAAAATAAATGAATAATAATAAAGGTAAAGTGCAAGATAAATTCAGAGTGACTAGGGATGAACAGAATTTTAATATCTAATTTAAAGTCAAACAAGTTTACTCTGGATTATTAAAGGCTACTGTAAAAAGATAATATGCTGCCAAGGCTAGAGTTTTATATGTTATGGATGAGTATTTACATTTGATGCCAAGCAGCAGGGCCAGGTTGGGCTCTTTGCCTTGAGCTCTCTGTGTGAGGACACTGCACAGGCCCTTCAGATCCAGCAGACATAGGGACATCTCCTTCAACAGGGGCCCGGCCTCCTTCAGACAGGACCCGGGGGTCACATTCAGCGTCTCCTCGTCTGGCCGTCTTTGGTTCTGTGGAGATAAAAATACAGAAAGAAAAACACGCAGCAGGGTGAATCAGGACAGAGCCTTTCAAGGGAACATTCAGAGTTTAATTTTAAATTATGGAAGTACAATGAAGCCCCGGCTTGTCACATTTGCCACTGGAGATTTGAGAGAATGGTTATTTTCACCTTCAAATGCTATTACGGACACAAAGAATGTGTCTGAAGTGTGATTTCAGCATTTTACCCTGCAGTGTGGGAGGAACTTTCAGAGTTTGGACTGCAGCGTTGATGACTAAGCTTAACAATTGTGTGCGTCCTGATACAGATTATACAGCGTAACTCATTCCCAATTATCAGAGCATATTCAAACAAGCGCTACAAGAAGAAATTCATAAGTAGCCGTTTGTGAAAGCTGTCCAAACATTAAACAGTGAGAGGTGGAATTACTAGCACTTACACAGCAGGACTACAGCAAGAGCGGAGGAGAACGTGTGCCCTGATCTATTGGGGACGGTGGGATAAAATCTGCACATCAGCGGAAAACGCTCGATAATTCATTCACATCTAGCCAGAAGAAAACTGTTCTCTGTGTTGTACATTATAGAAGATGCAGATATTCATTTATACACATCAGGTCATTATGAAATAATACTGGACAGCATTTCACACAGCTAGAATGTAGTTACTCGACATTTAGTAACTGTTTTTAAAACTAATTATATTGCTAGAGCTTGTACAAATTCCAGAAAATTGATAAGGAGAAAGTGAGCACACAGTAAAGGCCTATTAATTAGAGAGTTGCAACAAAATTACACTAAGTGCATAAAAAAATGAACACAAAACTGCATCTGAAATCACATACTGGTTTCACTACTACTAAACTACTGTTCAAAAATTTGGGCTCAGAGAATATGAAGTGAGAACTAAAATATGAAATTAAATTTAAATATTAATAATATTAAAAGTAATGATTTTAAACATGAAATGACTAGGGATGCACAGGATTTTTGTATCTTAGTATCTAATTTACAGTCAGACAGGCGTATGCTGGATTACTTAGAATGCAAATACTAAAATATGAAAAAATACTGTAAAAATGAAAATGTACTTGTAAAACTCAATGAGATTACTTCTAATTAATATTTTTTATTCAGCAAGGATGCACAACATATAAAAAAGCTGTTCTTTTGAACTTTCTTATATTACAGAATCCTAAAAAACAGATCATAGTTTTCACAAAAATATTAAGAAGTAGGTTTATATATATTATATTTATTATGTATAAACACACACACACACGTATATATTTAAGAAAAATATGTTATTACGTTTATATATTAAATCAGTGCTATCAAACGATTCATCGCGATTAATCGCACCCAAAATAAAAGTTTTTGTTTACATAATATATGTGTATGTACTGTTTATATCTATTATGTGTATATATATATATATATATATATATATATATAAATACACACACATGCATGTATATATTTAAGAAAAATATGTTGTTTATATATTAAATATATTTATTATAATATAAATTATATGAATATAAAAATATACATGTATATACATGTTAATACTTTCAAAATATATACTGTATGTGTGTGTCTTTATATATACATAATAAATATACACAGTACACACATATTATATAAACAAAAAAAATTTTTTTTGGATGCGATTAATCACATTTAATCATTTGACAGCACTATATTAAATATATTTATTTATATATAATATAAATTATATGAACAAATATATACATGTAAATACTTTCACAATATATGCTGTATGTGTGTGCATTTATATATACATAATAAATATGCACAGTGCACACATATATTATGTAAACAAAAACTTTTATTTTGGATGAAATTAATTACGATTAATCATTTGACAGCACTAATATATATATATATATATATACACATATATATTAAAACATTGATAATAATAAATTATTGAATATATTAAAATGTAGTAGAAAACAGCTATTTTGAATTGCAACAATATTTCACAATATTACTGTTTTCACTGTATTTTGGTCAAATAAGCATGAGCATAAGACTTTAAAAATACTTACCGACCCCAAACGTTTGAACGGTTGTTTACATGAACACTAGAAATGCTCATCTGTCAATGCAGATTTGCATACTTTAATGCAAAATATAAATCTCCGCTAAAATGTAACAAACATGTTTTAAAACTACTCTTAAGCAACAGTTGCTTGGAAATGAAACACTTGTCGTTTAAGGCTGCAGGATCTGTGGTTTAAAAGCGGTTGTGAACTGCATCATGAGGGAACCAAACTGCCGTCCACCGCAGTCATCCTTTACATGGGGATCTTTTATACTTGGTAATCAAACCTTACAAGACACCGTGGGTCTCGTATAAGAAACCAGTAAGAGCACGCTTGCTAATAATCTGGTGTCCCTGTGGCAGCGGTATGATGTACGGCCTCTGTGCTCTGTGAGAGTCTGTGTGGATCAGTGCGGCTGCGTCACGCATGACTGCGGCTCTGCTCTCGCTCACCTTGAGACGGCGCGCTGAAAAATGACGTCCTGAATTCTAATAACGCACTGAGGGCCGGTTGGGTTATTCATGACTCGACTGCCATGAAAAAGCAGGGCGAGGAATTTAATGGCACAAAAATGAGCCTTCAATCAAGCTTCTAACTTCCGCTTGCAGGCTCATCTGTATCATTTAGGACGAAAGTCTTAGCGGGACTTTAGAGTCCCTTTGCGGGTGGTTTGGAGAGCCGTACCTGCTGAAGAGTTTTGGAGAGGGTTTCCAGTTCCTCCTCGCGTTCCAAGAGCTGTTTGCGGAGCTCCTGCGTGATTCCCCTCTCCCTCTGCAGCTTCTTTTCCAGGGCCTGCAAGAAGGATGACAGACAGCGGTTAGTGTGTCTCAAGCAAGCCTGCTCTGATAACACAATTCAGCCTTATCATCCATCCAAGAATAAGAGCCAATCCAAACCAAGCTTCCTCAACCAAAGGTAGAGAATGACATCTTACCGATATCTCCAGAGTGAGTTTGTCAATCTGCTGCTTCTGATTTTCGATCAGCTAAAACAAAAGGAATCGCAGAGTGAATCATTTCACATGGCTTTGGTTTGAAACTGTTCAAGTTTGTGTCTTAAAACATTCTACCTAGACAGCATTTTTGGATGTATACTCTATTGGCCAAAAAGTCTGGAAACAATTATTTATATATATATATATATATATATATATATATGTGTGTGTGTGTATGTGTGTGTACAAAATTACAATTTTAATACAGAAATTTTAATTATATAATCTGAATGCCCAAAGAAGGAAAAGCAGCCAGTAAATAAAATGTAACAAATAAAATAAAATAAAAAAAATGTTTTGATTTATTCAACCATTTTTGGTTACTTCCATTTGTGTTATTTCATGGCTTTGATAACTTGAATATTTTTCTAAAAGGTGGGATATATTTAATAATACAGAATGACTAGGTGTTCCCAAACTATTGGCCTGTTGCCTTTTAATACCTACATAATTAAATTGAATTATTTTACAATATCACTGTTTTTATTGTATTTTGGTGAGAATTTGATATATTAAAAAATAAACTTAATTATTAAAATCCAAACATTTATTGTAATGTATATGTTCCATCCAAAATTTCAATCTACCAGGAATTTATTGCTTATAATGTACTGTAAGACATCTGCGGCAGAGACATCTGGAAATAAAAGCAGCAAATGATTACAGTGATGTATTTTTAAGCATCATTAGGTGCATCATGGGAGATCAGTACCAGGCTGTTCTGGCTCTGTTGTTCTAGCAGACGAGTGTTTTCCCTTTCCAGCTGCTTCAGGTCCAGCATGGGCAGCCGTACTCCATCCTCCAAGCACTTCTCCACTTTCTCTTGCAGGCTACAAACACAAGTTTTAGCATTCAGTTGATAAAATGAAATAAGGCACAGAGAGAAATCTTAATAGATCCTCATTACATATATCAAAGCTGCTGTGGCCTTCCATTATTATCTTTTCAGTCCGAGCGGATGATTGGCCTGATTTCATCCCTGTGTTTACGCCACGTTTTCTATGTTTTAATAAGAGTACACAGCACTTTGATCTTCAGCTCACTTATCAAGGACCGAGCACTTTATATATATAAAAAGTGGCTTTCAGAAGGGAAGCAAATCAAAAGCAATGCTTCTGGCTGCGAGGTCGTCTCAATGGAGTGAGTGTGTGAGTGCAGTACCTTTGAACAGCAGCCACCAGCTCTTTCTCCCGTTTGGATTGGGTGTCGATGAGAGCGTCTTTCTCCTGCAGCAGGACTCGGTTCTCCTCCAGGGTTTTCTCCAGCTGGGCGACGGTGTCCTCCAACGCCTGCTTCTTCCCCTGCACTTCCTGCAACTGAGACGCCACAATACGGACAGAGATGAGTAACACTACTACACTTCATGAACACTTTACACATGTTTACAAACACCATTTTGTAATGTTTACTCAAATGTGAAATTTTATTTTGCCCGTGATCAGAATTGCTCAAATTAATATTTAAATGTGTAGACAACACAAAATCAAGATATATTTAATTGAGAAGAAAATATATTATGACTTGTTTTCAGAAACAAGTGAATTATTAAAATATTAGTAAATTAGTATTTTTTATTTTCTTTATTTGTTTATTTTACTTATCCAATTGACAAGTAGTTTTTTTATGTTTTGGCATAAACCTTACAAATTTTGTTAGAGTTATGCTTAAAACAAGACAAAACTATCTGACAATGAGCGAGGAAAAATGAATTAAATAAAATATTTTATAAAATAAAATGAGAATGTGTCTGAATGTGTTATTTCAGCATTTTACGCTGCAGTGTGGGAAGAACTTGTATTGTAGTTCGGACTGTAACATTTAAAATCAAATCAAATCAAATGTTTTGATTTATTCAACAATTTTTGGTCACTTCAATTGGTTCATTTCAATTTTTGGTTACTTCCATTTGTGTTATTTCATGGATTTGATAACCTCAATATTTTTCAAATCAAATCAAATCAAATAATAATTAATAATTATTTATTTTAAAATAATTAAATAATAAATACAAATTTTTTAGTTTTGATTTGTTTAACCATTTTTGGTCACTACATAATTATCATTCCATTTGTGTCTTTTTTAAAAGTTTTAATAACTTAAGTTAAAAATAATACTAATACAAAATGAATGTGTTTACAAATGTTTTTCATTTGGTGGGTAGTTCTGAGTTAAAATATTAGTAGTTTAGTATTTAGAAATATGTTATTTTATTTGTGTGTTTATTTTGCTTATCCAATTCTTGTTTTTAGCATAAACCATACAAAATTTTGTTCATAAAATAACAAAATAAAATATTTTTTTTTGTTGCTTTTTTTTTTTAATAAATAAAATAAATAATGTTAGTTTCGATTTGTTCAGCCACTTTTGGTCACTACATAATTCACATACTTTCATTTGTGAAATAAAATAAAATAATAAATTAATTTATAACAAATTCAGTTTTTTTTAAAACAATTTTATTTTAACAAATTTATCCCTTTTAAGGATATTCTGATTTGTACTGAAAAGGGAGACTAAAATATTAATGAGTAAAATGATTTTCTGCAGTAAACTGCATTGCATTTAATCCAATCTCAGCACAGAAAAAATCAGCAGACATCATCTGGGTGTAGCTCAAAGTGACAGATGCCTCAAACTACGCCAAAGTACTAAGCAGGTAAGAAAAGTGTGACACCAAACATTTGCTGTTGACTGTCGGATAATATTAATCTTCACTAGTAAACTGCACAAAACAATGATTTAATAACCCACAAGTAAGATTATTCCCAACCATAATGAAGAGCGTCTGTCACATCAGCAGCTGTTTGTGCTGATCTATTAGCAGAACGCCGTGGGGACTGACACTGCTGTGTTGGTTTAGCACTGAAAGGAGACGCTAATTATGGCCTGATTAACTGAACCAACATCAATTTTGATTTTTGGGGCTGACAATCAGATTTTAGGTTGAACAGGATGGTGATAATCAGGAGAAATGAAACTGTTAAATGTAAAAGACTGTTAGATCAGGTTTTGCAGAATAAAGCTGGAGGACGGCCCGGACCTGCTGAGCCTGCGTCTGGACCTCGTCCAGCGAGGGCAGGTCTGCCAGGTACTTCTCCAGCGTCTCGATGCGCTGCTGCTTCTCTTGATTCTGCTCCTGTTCACGCTGGCATTTCTTCTTCAGACTGCTGATGTAGCGGTCACGTGTTTTCATCTGAACCCAAACACAAAGTATCTTGTTCAGCTTCAACAGGGTACGTGGAACAATTTACTCATTTACTAAGCACATTACATACACACAAATTTGTGTGAGAAATCTGTATGAAAGTTTTCACAAAGATATTTATATTTATATAATTTATTTTTAAATGTATGAAAAACAACAACTGAAACCACAAGTACGCCAAAATCACATACATTGGCTTGCCTTAATCATGCTAAAACTAAATTTTAGATACAGATATATAATCTTAAATATAGTTAATCCCAATATAAAATTAAAATGTATAATACAATGAAATATATATATATTTCACATATATATACACACATATATACTGTATATATATATATATATATATATATATATATATGTGTGTATATATTTAGTGCTGTCAAATGATTAATCGCGATTAATCGCATCCAAAATAAAAGATTTTATTTACATAATATATCTGTGTGTATTGTGTATATATATATATATATATATATAAAAATACAAAAACATACAGTATATATTTTGAAAATATTTACATGTATTTACATGTATATATTTATATTCATATAATTTATATTATATATAAATATATTTAATATATAAACGTAACATTTTTCTTAAATATATACATGCATGGGTGTGTATTTATATATATATATATATATCATAAACATACGCAGTACACACACATATGTAAACAAAAACTTTATTTTGGATCCGACTAATCGCGATTAATCGTTTGACAGCATTAATATATATATATATATATATATATATATGCTATTTTTTAAAAAAGTCTGAGAAAAAATATATATAATAAAAAAATAAATGTCAAATTATTTCTAAGAACATTTCTAAAAAACGTAAATAAGTAATCATGAGATTGATTGCAATTGTTTTATTTCTAGTTTTTAACTGTAAGAAATAACTATAAATTTTAAAAGAAAATCAACAACAACAAACAACTTTTGGTTTTAGTACAATGGCAAAATAAAAAGCATATTTAAAATTTTTTTTAATTTATTTTATTGCTGTCTTTATAATATCATACTATATTTCTCACATAGTATAATGTACAGCTGGCTAATAAGAGGTCTGTAATTTGGTTTTGATGGTTTGGGCGTGTTTTATGCAAATAACTAACTTCAGGCATGCAGTTGCTTATTAACAAAACTCAAAATTCATTAACATTAGAACGAGGTTAAGAAGAAATTCATGTGTGTGCGCATGTGTGCTGAATTAGGGGTACTTATTCATAAGAAATTGTTCTGTGCATACAAATCCAAAATAATCCATAAGCAAATGCGACCCGAATATTTTAGTACCACTGACGTTTAGAAGTTCGATAATTAGAAGCCCTCACCTTCTCCTCCAGTTTTTTGATGTCTTCAGTGTATTTCTGTGTGTTCTGTTTGAGAAATTCGCTGAGGTGGATGACCTTCAGCTCTGCCGCAGCTAGTTTACGGCCCAGCTCTCCGTTCTCACAGCACAGTGGACTCACGCGCTCCGGCAGCTGGGACTTTGGACTCTGGCTGGACACCGGACTGTCATACGGAGAGTCCTAAAATAGTGGAGAGAGGCATCAGCGGTAGGTAAGTGACCATTTTTAATCTCATTATAAAAGTATTGTGTTATTTGATTCATTATAATACCTTAGCTTTGAGCAGATATGAGTCGTCATAGCGCCCCCTCTGGTTTTGGAGGACTTGTTGCGCCCTTAACTCGTTTTCCCTGATCCTCGCATGGAGCTGAAGGATTTGCTGCTTTTGCCTAGAAATTGCAAATCAGTAAGACACTCAATATTCACTTTGATTTTATTGGCGTTCACAGTCTGCTGCACAGCGCTGCTTCAGAGCACTTCTTTGGGGTTCCATGTGGAAAAGTTGTTTTAAAAACAAGCATGCTGAAAAATTCCTTTTGAGCGAGAAGGGCATGCTCGCTGGAGGCAGTCGCTGTGATGTGGCAGGCACAACTACTTTCGTAAGAAATGTCTTTACACTTGTAAGGAGATTTTAAAGTGTGCTTGTTGCACTTGGTTTGGACATTTTCTGCCTTTGAGCAAAATGAGAGAGGGTGTGTAGACTGACATTATGAATCAGTTCTTGTATCTAAAAGCAGCAAGATCAGAGAACTGATCGCAAAGCTTTCTGAGAAAAAGTGTAAAAAAATATTACGAATAATAATAAAAAAATAATTAATATAAATTAAAAAAATGTAAATAATAATAATAAATAACATATTCCAAGATTGTGATACTATTTCAGAAAAAAAGTGCAAAAAAAAGAAAACTAATTAATTAATACACATAATACTACTACTACTACTACTACTATTACTACAACTACTACTAATAATAATAACAACAAAAACAACAACAAACTATGAATGTGAAATTATTTCTGAAAAAAGTGTAAGAGGGAAAAAGTGTGAAAAAAATAAATTCATGAATGTGACATTATTTCAGAATTTTTTGTTTTAAAAATGTAATAAATAAATTATAATAATTATGAAATAATAATAATTCATGAAAGCACTATTATTTCAGCGAAAATGTCTAAATTTATACTTTATTATATATAAATAATAATAAAGTAATAACTAATAAACTTTAATAAACTTTTTACAATTTATAATAATAAACTTTTTACAATTTATTAAACAACAACAAATAAACAAATAATTTTGGCATTAGTACAACACCAACATAAAAAGCAAATTATTTAGTTGTCTTTACAATATCAAAATTTATATGTGACTGAATTTATTTAATCAAAACTACAGTAAGATTGAGTGAATGAAGGATTTATGTAGCACTTTACTATGTACTACTGTACACCCAAAGCACTTTACAATCACATGAGGGGGTCTCTCAGATTGTGAAATATTATTGCAATTAAAAAAAAAAAAAAAAAAACTGTATTCCTGTGATGGAAAAGCAGGCATTACTCCAGTGTTAGTGTCACATAATCCTTCAGAAAGCATTCTAATATGCTGATTTATATCTGTATGTTGTATGTGTAAAATAATGTAATAATATATGCCTGTATACATTTTTACCTTTTTAATCATATGTGTAGTTTTTTGTTGTATAAACTATGTAATTAAAAACAGAAAAAAAGAAACAAATCATGTTAGTGAAAAACAAATATACTAAAATGTATTTGAAATACGTTTATATCATGCAAAGTATACTACAAATACATTTACATATTCAAGTGCTTAATGCAAAATACCCTGCAATTGTACTTTTGGTATACTGAACTAGTATACTTAAAGTCTGCTAAATTGGAACAACTAATTTTGTGCTTAATGCACTTTCATTGTGCGGAAGTAGTGCAACTAAAGATATATTGAAGTATATTTGATTTGAAGTGGAACTAGTAGGTACATTTTAAATATTTTGCATTTAAAGACTGATATTATTCAAAGATCATATAATCCTCATTAATAGTGACATTAAAACACATTTTAGGCTTAATATTAAGAAATGTACATTGTGCACAAGTATACACCAAATGAAGTTTAATTATCGTTTTTGTATCAGTTAATCTTGAGCAATATGTTAGTAAATATGTTAATAGATTTGAACTTTACTTAGTATGAAATAAATGGATTTCAAATATATTACTTTTTTACTAGGGTAAAGCTTCTTTGTAAAGTTATCTTTATGGATGCTTATAAATCTTACTCAAACAAGTCACCGATTAAAAATGATGAAAATAGGCATGTTTTTCAGTGTTGATGTGACGTTGCATTGTTGTTTTTGACTCATTTCACCTGGTATAAGTGGTCTTTTCATCTCTTGATAACAAATGAAGGTTTACTTGGATTTGTTTGTGTATTCATGCACATTTTTATGGAAAAATACTACTGGTGACATCAGTTTGTATTCATGGTGCTTTGCATAGTGATGATTGAGGACGAAAAAAAAAATAAGGACTGAGCAGCAACCTGCTGGGAAGCAAAAAATGCTTTAATGTTACAGTCAATAAACCTTCCTTATGCTGCTATGGCTGCAGAACCACACGGTATTAGAGGACTGTTATAAATAGCTTTGAATGATATTTGCACAGCTGTCACTGTTGAAACTATCATAATATTTTGTTTTTATGCACTGGATGTTAGCCATAGTTGTGTGCTTGCTTTAGCACAGTCTAGCTGATATAAGCAATATTCCATAAATATGCTTGCTTTCGGGTTTTTTTTTCTTACATAGTGTACTCATAGTTTGCATCTAGTTTATAGATGAAGCTGGGATTTGAGAAAGTTTTTTAACATCTAATGTGAATTGTGTTTTGGTAATGTTGCGTCATTTCAGGCTGACTGTTCTCCACCTGCAGTTAAAACACTAAACATCACCATTACTGACTCACAAAGACTACTGTATGTGACTCTTTCACACATCTGAGTGTGTGGGTGCAAGTGTGTACTGTATATTCACACAGGGAAAGCTTTTGCTCCAGATTGGGTGAGAGGATTTTCAATGTGGGGAGCAGAACCATTAAATATTATTGACTGGCAGCAGGGGCCTCAATGAACATTATCCATGTCCGAGAGAGGGAAAAACATCTGATTTTTCTGTTGAATGGGCTTGAGAAATTAACTTAATAAATATAATTTTTATGCTTGCTTGTCTGTATATTTTTATATAATTCAAACATTTTTGATGGCCTCATTGGACCTTATTCATGATTTAAACAAATAAATCCGTTCTTGCATAAACTGTTGCACTGAAGCGAGCATTTTACGTAAGAATGTATTTTACATCAATTTACACAGGACTCATTCTGCTGATTAAGGTCCTTAGATGTTACCCAACTATAGAATACATTTGTGACCCTAGTTTTAAAACTGATGTGAAATCAGCTAAATTATGTTTGTAGCAATAGCCAAAAATACATTGTATGGGTCAAAATTATCGATTTTTTTTTTTTATGCCAAAAATCATTAGGATATTAAGTAAAGATCATGGTCCATGAAGATATTTTGTAAATTTCTTACCATAAATGTATCAAAACTTCATTTTTGATTAGTAATATGCATTGCTAAGAACTTCATTTGGACAACTTTAAAGGTGATTTTCTCAATATTTAGATTTTTTTGCACCCTCAGATTCAAGATTTTCAAATAGTTGTATCTCGGCCAAATATTGTCCGATCCTATTTACCGATTTACACTTAAGACTGGTTTTGTGGTCCAGGGTCACATTTTATAGCTGCTGTAAACAATGTTAGCCTAATAGGCATCTTGCTAGCTTCACTATTTTAGACTATGCCATCGAATTAGACCACCTCTCATCCCTTCAACCGCATCCCTCCTCTCCAAATCTCCGTCTTTCAAAGACAATGCAGCAAACCCCAGTGTGTAGTATGACTGACAGACAGAGGCGCGACTCTAGGATTTCTGATGGGTTGTAACACACCACGGTCAGATCCTTTTTGCTGTTTACAGAGCCTTGGGCTAAAACAGAGACTTGCATGATTTCTCAGGACACCTACATTATTTCAGTGATATCAGATAGGGATTTTATGCTTGTTATTCCAAAAAAGGCTTTACCACATTCAGGATTCAGCATAAACAACTAGTATTTGTGTTAACGTGATAGTATGATTGTGTTAGACTAGGCACAATTACCTTCGCTCCTCAAATTGTTATGGAAAATAATTAATGGAGATTATAATGAAGGAAACACCCATGCATAAATTGCTACAGTCATTATTTTAGTGGACCATTAGTCATCTGTGATCAGTAATTGTTGTTTTGCTGTATGAATGAAAAAAAAAAAAAAGTCCTCATTATTGGGTAAGACTGAATGCTATCAGTGTAGTGAATGCTTTACATGTACAGATAGTTATAAAAATATGAAACAAATACAAAATTACAAGCAGGTCAAACAGTCTAACAATACTATTCAGGTATATAAATGTAAGTTCAAAATAACACTATAGCATTCACTGTATAAATTAAATATAGATTTATCTTTGTTAAAGTTGTTTTGTTTGATTAACATTAATGACAGACAGCAACAGGTGTTTATAAGCTGCTGTCCTTTTAAGACAGAATGCATGGATTCAGTATACTGATAAGACATAACCGACTGCGTTTACGGGAATGATTATCTACGAGTATTTTATTTGTATGTGCGTGTGCAGACTGTACCAGACTGACTACTTTTTTGCCTCTTCTTGCACTGGAATAGTTAAAAATAATTTGAATGTGTAAATTAGCAAGACAAAACACATACAAATAATAAATCTTCACTCTATGATGGTTACATTTTGGTGGTTACACCGCCAAATTTTTTGTAAATGCAGCACATTCTTTATATGAAGAAATTAATAAATTTAAAATGAGTAAACCTTAAGTAAGAAATTGAACTGTAATGTTCTCTTACTAAAGTGTTTTAATTTTACATTGTTTTCATCCTTAAAAAGTGGCATTAGTCTGTTATTTCATTTTTGGATCTTGACTGAAGCACACCATGCTGGGTCTGAATCAACAGGAGCTTGGGGCAAAAATGTCAATATAATGACCAAAATGTTCTCAAAATTCAAGTTATGGGGCAAAAATGCCCCAGTAATAGCTTTCTGATTTTTATATTTACAACGTATGATATAGTTAAAGCATTATCACACGAGCAATATTGCTATTTTCCCTTTATATCAGCACTATTAAATATTGTTTGTTTTTGCTCCTTCAATGAAAGTAGTTAACAATGTAACAATTCTATCACACTTGTATATACTATAACAGGTTCATTCTCCAGCTCAAAATGAGTTTTATGCAATATTGATGCACATTTTATTCTCTTGGTTGTATATAATTTGGTTACTTATTTGTTGAGTATACCTTTTGTGAGCAAGCAACTTTGGTGTTACTCAATAATGTGATTGCCCAGAGAATTTTAATCTGCTAAATGCCAAACCTAGTCTCTGTAATCGTATTTTATGAAATATAACCTATTCCTGAGCCCTGTAATCCTCAGCCATATTAAAAGAGCTGAGAGTAAGTCCATACGGGCAGGAGCCTCATGCTGTTTTCCCTGAGCTTAGGACGGCAGAGGGAAAGACTTCACAGTGAGATGTTGATCAAGAACTTATGGTTGCCATAGAAACCAGTCAGCATTTACAATGTGCAATAAAGCCAATGTTGGCATGCTTCAATTTTCCCCACAAGAAAAGGGTGGGAATGTGGGAACAAATTTAAGCTGTTCAGCGGCTTGTCAGGTTTTGTCTTGAGCCAGAATGCAGAAAGTGTTAGCAACACAGTAAATATGCACATATTTATTAGTGGCAAGACAACTAATCTTTAGCTTTGAGATGTCAGGTTGTATTTTAGTTGTCTAGTGCTAATAAATGAACTCCTCTAGGGGTCTTAAATGTAATGAAATGCTTTATGTTTCTAATATAGCTTTGCACCAGAATGTTCAGCTCATTCAGAGCATAATCTGCTATATTCCGGCTATAAAAAGAGATATATGCATGCAACACACGCCGCTGAGAGTAATCCAGGTTGATACTTTAACAAAATCTGACTTTTCTCAGTAAGACTACAAAGGCCCATTCACACCAAGGGCTATAATTATAACGATAACAAGATATAGTAAAAAAAAAAAAAAACAATAGCCATGTCCACAATGCAACTATAATGACAGAGGAGCAATATTGTTGCAATCACTTTCAAAAGAAAATTTCTAGCTGATAAATTACAGCCAATCAGAATCCATCCTGCTTTAAAGAGCTCTAGCATTTGTGCATCATGTGCTTATAATAAACAGAATGTCTCTGTTATCTTTATAGTTATTGCCGTTGGTGTGAACGGGCCTTATGTCATGTCATGAAATTCTTACGGTTATGACCAGAGCTGTGATGACAAGTTAGTGAACATATTCATGTCCATATTCAGAAAGATGCCTTCATGTGTGGCATTTTTCATTTTGGCATATGCATTGCACCTCATTTTTTACTCTTTCCTTGCCGCTGATGGAATTTTCTGGCTGTTTTCACTGTTATATGGTAGTGTGCGCTGTTACACATCTTCTGAAAGAGTACAGAAACTCTGAATCAAAACTTGATGAAGAATAATCAGAAACAAGCATGTAAGCAGATGCATATGTAAAATATCATGATCATCAAACTTTAAACAGAATATAAATCCATGTGGCCCCGGGAATCTGTATAGGACTGTGAAGCTTTGGGGGTGTTGATAGAAGCAATCTTCCGCATCTATGTTTTGGTCATCGCTCTGAATCCGATCTGGGTGTAGTCTTTGAGAAAATATGCTTTTCTCAGCTTTTTATTCAAAATGTATGAAACTTGCCCATATTCAAGTGTTGATAAAAAAAAAAAATGCATTAAGTTGGAATAAAACCTTGTTTTGGTTTTTTTTTTTTTTTTTGGTTGATTTTGTTTTGTTTTTGTTTTTTTTTCAAAGCAGAGACTTTGTTCTTTCTTTTGACATATTGCATATTCAGATAGTTGAAAATGATCAAAAAATGCTGGTGGTGGCTGGCAACTTCAAAAAAAAAAAAAAAAGCTGGCGGGTGAGAGTTAAACAGAATACTGAGATTGAGACTTTCTTAAACAATAAAATAGTAATATTATTCATAAATAATAATGATACAAATAAAAAAGCTGAGTCATACACAATAAAACCTGCATAATATACTAAGAAATGATTATGGTCATTTGCTATTTTCCTATAATGTAAAATGATTAAATGTTCTGACTATGAAGCTGATACACTGATGTTTGTTTTCTCTCCAGGTGTAAGCAGTTGACCTACCCTGATGACCTTCCCCAGATCTCCGTCGTCTTCATCTTTGTGAACGAAGCTCTATCTGTCATCCTGCGGTCTGTACACAGCGTGGTCAATCACACCCCTGCACACCTGCTCAAAGAAATCATACTGGTGGACGACAACAGTGACAGTGGTAGGATTTTATTTGTTGTTTATAGTTTTGTTTTCTCTGAAACGAATACAGCTGGTAAACGTTTACCAGTTTCTCCAGTTTTTCCAGACATAAAGCCTTTATAAAGAAAGTGTACATAAAATGCGGCATGAATAAACACAGCACAACATCCTCAGATAAAGTATGACTAACCTGTTTTGGTATGCCGTAACAGTCTGTATTTTGTCTGAGCAAACAAACATTTTTGTTGTTTGGTTAGAGACTGCGCTTAAAGACTAACAAAAAGAGGAAAAATAAACAGCAAGAGACAAACACCGCAAGAGTAAACCTTTAGGTGTGTACTCTTGCACACAGCTCTAGGTTTATAAATAAGCTTTAAAAGGAAACACAGATTGTTCATTTTTCTTTGAGACATTGTGTACAGTTCCCACTGACGCTGTATGTTTTGCAGTCGTTTTATCTGGTCAAACTGCGCTGAAGTATCGAACTAAAAGTAGTGATGCTTCTAACTGAACATTTTTCATCAGTGTGACAGCAGCTCGGCTGTTCTCAAAATAGTGTAGCTTTTTCAGTAATGAACTATTTTTTTAGTGTAACATGAAAATATGTTTTCTGTGTCACGTTATTTATCGCATACAGCCTTAAAACTTAGCGAGGGGGAGCAATAATCAGAATGAGCTTTATTAATCAAGCACTCTCTTCTACAATCCTCTTCATCACTGTTGGGTTTAGTTCATATGAGTGCAGGTTTGGCTCGGGATTGAGGGCAAATAGAGGCTGCAAAGGAGGCGCTTATGAGGACCCTTCTGAATCAAAAAATGATAAATGGGATACCGTACAGGCTCGTGGACCTCATGGACACGCGTGAACGAAGGCCAAGAGGCCGCAAGTCTGCATCGAGTGTGCCATTTGACACGGACACTATCTGAATTATTGTGTGAAATTCATTTTAGCGAACTGGTTCATTCTTCTGATTAAAATGAAACTTTTTAAAACATTTACTCTGATTCTCAGTAGTTCTTAGATTTGTGAATTTAATAGAGTTCCTGGAAATCGTTGCACTCTATTTTTAGTCTTTGCGAAATAAGTTGCATTTATTTCATCAAAAACACAGTAAAAAACTGTGATATTGTAAAATATTATTACAATTGAAAACAGCTTTTTATTTATTGCTATTTATTAGTAATGTTACAAAAGATTTTTATTTCAAATAAGTGGTGTTCTTTTGAACTTATTCTGTTTATCAAAGAACCCTATAAATAATATCATGGTTTACACAAATATGTTAAGCTGCAAAAACTGTTTTTAACATTGATAATAAAAACCATTATTAATAATTAAGCACCAAATCAGCATATTAGAATCATTTTTTAAGGATTGTGTGACACTGAAGACTGAAAAAAAAGTTATTTTAGATCGTAATAATATTTCACAGTATAACTGTTTTTACTATATTTTTGATCAAATAAATGCAGCCTTGGAAGGATTTAACTGTCTTCTTTAAATAAATAAATAGTTAAAAAAGAAAACCTTAATGATTCCAAACTTTTGCCCAGTAGTGTATGTATTAATTATTTAAATTTTTTTAAATAATACTTTTTTTTTATTCTACTATACTCCTAAATGTTGTTAAAATTTCCCTTTTAGCAGATATACTTGATATATTTTTACAACGGCAGTACTTCTCAATCTTGTTTGTGAAAAAAAGAGATGTGCACAGAGGTGGAGCGCTGTGGAGAACAGATGACTGGCAGTACCGCTATCTTCCCAATTTGCTGTAATCTCACACACTCAGCTTCTGTGGATTTGGCGTTGACCGTTTCTAATTTCATATGCTAATTTCCTGCTGATGCTTCAGCTTCTTCCAGCTGACATTAAACTGTTTACATGCAAAGGTTGCCTGCTTGACCTTTTCTCAGCGCTGTAGCTTGTCGTCTCCGGTTTAGCGTTCGCGCCCAAAAACGGCTGGAGGTACAGGCGCCCTCACCACTTGAATAATGAATTGACCTTAGCGAGCGTGTCTCTGTCTCTCTAAGTCTTCTGTCCATTATGAAGACGTTTAATAGAGTGCCGTTCTCGTGTTACACTATTCACTGAAGCCAATAAGGTTTTTGTCCTCCTTTTCTGTCCCTCCATCATCCCTGTCTGTTTGGATTAATCTCAGCTGAATCCTGTTACACAGGGTAGCATTCATTCTCACCGTGTGAATAATATTAAGGGACATTGCATCTATTTTTCTCATCTCATCAGACACGGAGTGGTATTGCGCCCTTGAAATTCAATTCATTTAAATGTCGCTTGTAAACAGATAATAATGGGTTTCATTTCAAATGAAAAGAAATTTAGGCCCTTTAGATGAAGAGTTTGTTTAATACTTTTCAAGGACGTTCTTTGATTTGAGAATCCGGCTAGTAAATGACATCTGGCTTTATCCCCAAAAGCAAACTACACAATTAAAACCCTAATACATTAGGAATTTAACTGTACAGTGGGGTAAATTCTGTAGATAAAATTAGCGTTCGTCCAAAAAAAATAATTTTATCATCATTTACTCACCCACATGTTGTTCCAAACCCATTTGACACTGTTTTCCTTTTAATTCTATGGAACACAAAAGGATGTGGATGATCCCTGTTTTACAGAAGCCCAATGGCACACACGTACACATGTGCATTCATGAGGAAAATGGCTTTCTTTAATTGCATTAATTGCTATTCCAGTGCCATATGCAGCCTTCACTAGTTATTGTGTATGGTTGTACATCAAGCCAGAGTTCTTGATATATGCAGATGAAAAATAATAAAGCCTCTATGTTGATTAAATAAAGCAAAGCAATCCGTTTGCCATAGCTCATCTATCAGGATCAGCATGCATTTCAAATATTTTCATAATGCTCAATTTTGATCTGCTGTGTTCCAGAACTTATTTTTGCTTTTCTGTTCACAGTATGATGGATGGATGTTTGTTCTTCATTGATTGGTGAATGTTTATAAAATATTTCTGCCTCATGATTCTTAATTTCAATCTCGTTCAGAACGCACCAGAGGGAATCCTATAACTTCTAACAGTACATTGGTGTGAGTGTGTGTGTGTATACCTGTTTTTATATTCTGGTGGGTACTTAAACCTGAATACACACAGACTCATGGGGACTTGTGTCACGGTGGGGACCTAAATTGAGGTCCCCACGGGTAAACAAGCTTATAAATCACACAGAATGAAGTTTTTTGAAAATCTAAAAATGCAGAAAGTTTCCTGTAAGGGGTAGGGTTAGGTGTAGGGTTGGTGTAGGGCAATAGAAAATACGGTCTGTACAGTAGAAAAACCATTACACCTATGGAGAGTCCCACAAGGATAGCAAACCAGACGTGTGTGTGTGTGTGTTTATGCACACTGTTCGACACACACTGAATTGCATTTTGTGCCTGCCCTAATATGGCAGTGTTATAATAACTGGAGCAGGGCTGACATTAAAAGCAGTCAGCGTGAATATAATTTATTAACATATTTATGTACTGTACTTTCACATTTATTAATTTAGCAAACACTTTTTTTGGACATCTCATGGAAACTCTCAAGAAATGTATCTCAAAAAATTGCATTTCACCCCAAAATCAAAAACAAAATGAAATGAAGAAACAAAATTAAGTGGTGTAATTTATATATATATATATATATATAGTGTGTGTGTGTGTGTGTGTGTGAAAGAGAGCATGTTGGAAAACAATATTTTTTGCATTTGTAATTTCCTCACAACTAGGCTCATTCTTATTTCTATAATGTGGAAAAAAAACAATGATATTTAATTTAAATTGTAAAGTTCAATATATCGGTTTACATAATTAATATTCATTGTACTAAATTGCATTTATATTTATAAAATTTGCTTGAGAATGAGAATTTTTCACAACACAATGGAAATTTAGGGGGAAAAGTGCAAATATAATATTAAAATAAATGGTCATACTTGTTCCATGGCCTATAATGTTGCCTGTAACATGGCCACATACCAGCTTCTAAATTCGGTTGTCAATTCACCTTTTAGTGCTTAATCCTGTTCTGTACACACAGAGAGTGACAACCCCATTCTACAGCTGAATTGACTTACAAAAAATTCAGGTAATGACAACTAAACAACTAGTTGTTAATGATACATAGGTTACATTTTGGCTCATTAGTGTTGCCAGATCTTGCTTGGAAAAAACCCCCAACAACAAATAAGAATAAGCCCTTAATAAACTTAAATCTAAATGTGCTGTCTCAGAAATAAGCCACATACCAAAATATAGTGACCTGCATATGCCTACTTTATTAACTCCATAAATTGGAGCCCAGACAACAAGCCCAAAGGCACTTAATAAGTGTTGATTATAATAAGACATAATATGGACATGGCAACCCTTCAAGAATGCACTCTGTGAGGTAGCCTTCCAAATATAAACAAAACATGACAGCTCTTTTGATGGTGGTTTGGTTAAAATTGAGTCTTTGGTTGCTGTAATATTACTTTGGTAAACATTGTGGATACCAAGCGATAATCTAGGGGATTCACTTCGGTATTTAAATGCAGTTGTCACTCCTGAAGCTTTACAGTATGTATGTAGCCTATGGGCAAACATAAAAACATCTCACCTTTTATATGTAAAATAATTTTAAATCATATTCTTGGGTGATTAAGTCCAGTGCCAGGGTTTTCCATTGCACTGAAACACTGAAATGTTAATCGTTCTTCATAGCTGATGAATGAGAGGGGAGTTAGTTGTGTGCATCAGTGCCTTAAAGAGTGCTCTGTTCCTCCTTATTCCTCTCCCCATAGAAACTAGAGCACTCAGCAACCTGCAGGAAAGAGCCCAAACACTCATCTATCTTCCTTGAGTGTGTGTATGTGTGTGTTTGTCTCTCTGAGTGTGTGCGTGTTCTCCTTGCACTCCATTTGTTTACCTCCCAGAGTTCTTATTGAATGAGGACAGATAGCTAACTCTGAGAGACTAAAGGAGTGGGGAGATTCAGGCAGATTTATTTACCATGTCATCTATAGTGCCACTAAAACCTTCTTTTTTCTTTTATGCTATTAAGTTTATCGTACAGAATTCAACACAAGCTTCTTCCTTGACCTTGAATGCTTTTTATTTATTTATTTTTTTCATTCAGAATCATGAGCGAAAGGGGATACACTCTTAAAAATAAAGGTTCTGAAAGGTTTTTTTGTTTTTACAGTGATGTCGTAGAAGAGCTGTTTTTGGTTCCACAAAGACCTTATGAGTAAACATTTCTTAAAAGAAAAAGTGTGAAAAACATTTTAAAAATCTATAGACTCTTTTCTACTATAACGAACATTTGTGCAATAGAAAGGCCATAGATGAATAGACCGTAGATGCTAATAAAGAGTATAGGGGTGTTTCTTCAGATATTAGCCATAAAACATGCTTTTCACATTCTCGCTGATATTTTTTTTCTTACATATAACTGTGCATATAACTATATGTGACCCTGGAGCACAAAACCAGTCTTAAGTAGCACGGGTATATTTGTAGCAATAGCCAAAAATACATTGTATGGGTCAAAATTATTGATTTTTCTTTTATGCAAAAAATCATTAGGATATTAATAAAGATCATGTTCCATGATATTTTGTAAATTTCCTACCGGAAATATATCAAAACTTCATTTTTGATTAGTAATATGCATTGCTAAGGACTTTTTTTTGGACAACTTTAAAGGTGATTTTCTCAATATTTATATTTTTTGCACCCTCAGATTCCAGATTTTCAAATAGTTGTATCTCGGCTCAGTTTGTCCTATCCTAACAAACCGTACATCAATGGAAAGCTTATTTATTCAGATAAATCTCAATTTCCAAAAACTGACCCTTATGACTGGTTTTGTGGTCCATGGTCACATATTACAGGATAAATGTTTGTCTTGTTCGGGGCACATTTCCATCAAATCGCAAATGTGTTTTGTTAAGAGACAAGATTTTTCAAGATTTTTTAAAACTAACTTTATGTATCCAAAAAAAAAAAAAAAAAAGAAAAAAAAAGAATGAATATTCACACTTAATGCTTAATTTAACAAAAGACGAACTTGATGATGCAAAACAGACAGCCAGAAGAGCATTGCAGCAGTCAAGCCTAGAAATGACAAGGGTCTGAACATTGTGAAGCCTGCTTCTTTAGGACTTGGGATGAGGTGAGATGGTAACTAAGTACACTAACATTAAAGGGCACCTATTATGCCCCTTTTTACAAGATGTAATATTGGCCTTGGGTGTCCCCAGAATGTGTCTGTGAAGTTTCAGCCCAAAATACCCCACAGATCATTTATTATAACAGCTGGAAAATGTCATTTTGGGGGTGTCTAAAAAAGAGCTGTTTTAGAGTGTATGGCTTTAAATGCAAATGATCTGCATATTCCTGCCCCGTCTCCAGAAGAGGGCGTCACGTATACGTCTCTCTGCATTGCATATCTGCAACATAACTGAGAGCGAGAGAACCTGTTCAGACCGAGCCGCTACCGAACAAATCTCACGCTATGAACGGCACGAACTAATCTCACAAGCACGGCGCTGATCAGTTAAAAAATACTTAATGTACGCACACAAACACGGTTGAAACACTAAATACTATAACGATATGAAACTCACAAAGGAGTCTGGAGTGATACACATATTTCGGTGGATTTTGAGGCGCATTACCTTGAAAAATTAAAGTAATCCACTGCGTCCTCAGCAGCTCAGATGTTGGGAGAAAATGAAGACTCTTATGTTCAGTCTTACATCCAAACACAGAGCACCGGGATTGCTTGCGAGACATTGTTGACGTTACAGCTGCTCAAGCGCGGAGAAAATGAAGGACAGCTAACCGCTGAGGGCGGAACCTATAGCAATGCAGGCGAAATGTGACGTCACACTGCGGTGAGAATCAAAACGGCTTGTCTTGTGAGACTGACTTGGTTTAAAGGGGATTAAACAATGAGGAGTGGGTGGATTTTTATTATTATAGGGTTGTTGTGTTCACACATTGCCAATAGACATTTATGTCCAAACACCATGTAAAAGTGGATTTTGCATAATAGGTGCCCTTTAAAAAAATAAAACAAAATAAATAAATAAATTAATTAATTAAAAGATAGAAATTTGTAGGTTTTGATAAAAAATGACAGCACAGCCATAAAAGCAGATATAAGCAACACAAATATTCAAATTTTGGATTATTTCACTTTTTTTTTTTTTTAGATTATTAGATGATTTTTAAAATGCGTTAATTTTAGTTTTTAATGAATTTAGAAGATCAAAAACCATTAATAATCTATGCCTTCACAATAAAATCTGTGCATAAAAGTAACAAAAATAAAACGTGGCATGAAAAAGGGTTTCCAAGACAATTTGACCTTCATATAATAAAAAGACAAATGTCAAAGTCCCTGTTATTGATGTAGGAGGTTTGGATTTCTTTCCTGTTACATACTCTGTTTTTCTCTCGTAGTGGAGCTGAAGTTCAATCTGGATCATTATGTGAATAAGCGATATCCCGGCCTGGTGAAGATCGTGAGGAACAGTAAGCGAGAGGGACTCATACGGGCCAGGATTCACGGCTGGAACGCAGCCACTGCTCCTGTTGTGGGCTTCTTCGACGCCCACGTGGAGTTCAACACAGGATGGTAAGTGGGATTCAGTCTTTTATTATTTTATGAGGCATTGTCTCGCCACTCAGAATATCACTGGCGTGCTTCACATGACAAAGGCTTGATTTAGCAGAGAATATTCATCATGACATCAATGGTAGCTTAGACTTCATCTGTCAAGAACGAACTGATAGATTAATGATCTCAGAAATGGATGAATGAGATGTGCCCCAAACAAAATAACCCTATTCCTCTCCAATGGTAGTGGGCTTCCCTGCTGAGAAGTCTTTTCAAGTTGGTACATGCTGTTTAGTGCTGGTCTGGTTAGAAACTGGCATCCAAACTACAATCCAGGTAGAAGAATAAAGCCATTGTTCGTTGCCTTCAAAAACACAAAATGACTCCAGTGCGCTGAGACTCGCTGTATCCACCGCACTCACAATCCTTAAATGAACTCAAGCATCCTTCATCTGTCACCTCCTTCAACTCAACAGCAATGAGTTCTCATTAAGGCCTCCCATTAGAGTAGTATGACCTCCATTTGGGAATTATGGATTAACCATTAATGAGCTTTTCCTCTTTGTTCCACAACATAAACATTTAATGGAGAGATGATCACTGAATGGGGCCACCGTCTCAGGCGCATGATGCCGAATCTGCAGTCGGAAAGACAGGAGATGCATGCCTCATTTTGGAGCCAAAATTAAATTAGAGTTTCATTATCACTTCCCTCTTGCAAAACTTGGATTGCCATTTCATTTAAATGTGTTTTCCTTCTGTGTCAGCTCCAAATTTCAAGGTGTGAAATGAAACAGCCAGAAATGAAATGCGTTTTAGTTTTTGTATTTAAAAGGGGTCATATCATAATCTATTATATTTCCCCTTAAGCATTCCCCTAACATTAAAAGAGTTTTTTAATGTCAAAAACAGTCATCATTTTGTTTTTCTTACTGATTTCCACCCTCTTTCTGGCTCTTAGAAATAAACAGTCTTTTTTCTGCTTTTAAGACACGTAAAATAAGCAGAAATTTTGAAATTAGCATATGTTTTCACAGCACGCCAATGTCTTGTATGTCAAAAAGATCAAGGAAATGTGATTCCTCATCACCTCTTTAACATACTGTTAGCTCAAAAATAAAATCTCATTGAACTATGATGTCAGCACCGCCCTATTCCTTCAGTAATGTTGTCAGATTGACTTGGGACTTTAAATTCACATCGTTTTTGCACCATATTCCCATGGACGTGTTGTTCTTCCATGTTTATTTTGTTTAAAAAAAAACACATTTGATGCATAGTTGAGAACTTTTTTTCTATTTATAGAAACATCAAATGTTAAACTTTGAAGTAACTTGACATAACCACACTTACAGCACAGCTTCAAAGGAAAGTTGATTTCAAATTGGCAGTATGCTGTGCTGGAGGTTTGACAATTAGCACTTTGATATATTAGTTTCAAAGCAAATGGAGGCAACTAACAGAATTCCAAAGAGGCCAAGTAGTCAATATATGAACTGCAAGAGCATCGGTCACAGAAACACTGAAAGTATTTCATGTGTTAAGGACAACAGTTTTTAAAATGTAGCGTAAATTCACTAAAATTCACACTAAAAATAGAACTTAATAAGGGTTTCTGACATTTGTGAGTGAATTTTCCTTTTCACTGGGCGCTCATATAGTGCTGTACCTTGAATACAATACTTCAATGCCATGCAGATTGTGCTCAGCTCAGATATTGTGGCTAGGTTTTTGCTGTTACTTAGTAATTTCTTTATTAAAACAGGAGCTGAAACAACCCAGATGGATTGTGCAAATAAACAGTGCTGTCAGTAAGCGCAGTTCATTCTTTGCTTAAAGTTTTTGCCTTTCCCAAGAGGAGTAGGTGGATGTTTCACAGGACAGTTGCTAAGTGGCACAAAAGTAGCTCCTCAAATATGACCACAAACCTCGATCCTCTTCACTAGAAAAAAAAGAAAGAAAAGAAAACTGTATGTCAGGAGCTTCACAAAGCTCAGATTTATAGCAGGGCTGCTGTTCAGAATCCTCTTGTTTCCAAGGCCAACACACAAAGACATAACCTGGTGTATTGAGTGTAAAACCTGGACCCCTGGGCAATGGAAACGGTATTATGGTCTGACGAGTTATCTTTCAACCTCATGTCTACCTCCTGACAGGTTTGGTAAATCTTTTCAACTCAAATCACTGCTGCCACCTTTTATGCACAGAGGGGATCAGTAATATTATGGGCAGTTGTTTTATGGAAGTCATGTTGTGCATGCTACTGCAATGGCCAAGGGATATGAGACTATGTATAGAATTTCTTTTATAGCCTATATATGTTTCTGAAAGAAGCCTCCTGTGCTCACAAAGGCTGCATTTATTTGATCGCAAATACAGCAAAACAGCAACAAATGTGAAATGTTATTACAATTTAAAACACGTTTTTAATTTGAATATATTCTAAAATGTTATTGATTCCTGTAATGACAGAACTGAATTTCAGCAACCATTACTCCAGTCCAATCACGTGACACTGAAGACTGAAATAATGGATTCTGAAAATTTATGTTTTGGTGTATTTTTGTGTCAACTAAATGCAGCCTTTTAGTATCAAATAAAAGCAGAGACTTCTTTCATTTTCTTTCTTACCGACTGCAGACTTTTGAATGCTACTACAGTGTATGCATCTACTTATAATGCTACATGTTCCATGTTATATTACATGGACAAGTGAAATATGTTTTGATTATAGCAGATTTTGGCATGGGTGAATTTTGCAGTCACTCTACTCCACATACAGTTGCATATGTGTAATTTAGTTTGTCGTCTGTAGAGCGCTAGCTTGTGAATTTTGTAATTTTCTAACGGTGTTTCAGTCTTCAGTGTGAGAGACATTTGTGGACAGCACATAACAAATTATACCACAGGCTGTAATTCCACCCTAATTTGAGCTTGTCAGCCTGTCAGATTCAAGATGTATTGTGTGTCTGTGTGTGTGGCATGAAGTTACAGTATACAGCCAGTCCAGTGGGTCATAAATTGCACCTACTGTGCCTTACACAAAACCTTTCTTCAGCGCAGAGCACAGTGTTCTAAACGCATTCATTATTAATGACTTATTTAGGCAAAGCTGAAATGGAATGACAGCAATAAACCCTTTTAAACAAGACATTGTCAAGTCAGCATTCAAAGTTTGCCTTGCAAAATGAGCTTTTCTAGTTAAAATGACAGTTTCGTACCATTTTACTGGAAGAACATAGAAGGTGCATCCATTGATCATTGGTTGAAAGATCTGTCACATTATATTGCATTGGAAAAAAATAACCTACAGTATAAAGGGCAAACTGAAGGACTACCATAAAATGTGGAATCTGTTTATACAGTTTCTGGAAAATAACCAAATATTGGCACAGGCAATGTTAGATACCTCTCACTCTTATTTGCTGCTTCAATTCAAATTCAGTTATTTAATTCGGAATGTCACAACACCCTGTTTTATGCACATTTTGTGAATTTTATTTGCATCTTGGTGTTTCTTTTCAGAATTTTTCAGCTGTCTGAAATGAACAAGATCTACCTTTGCATTCCTAGTCACAATCGGTGTGTATTTCAGTATGCATTGTACATACATGCCTGTATTAAAGTATCAGGCTCCTGACAGAATTTCATTATTTATAAAACATGCTTAACCTTTATAGAGTGGCCCAGCATAGCGTTCGGTGGACTGGCAGAATTAGCTTTGATTGTATGAATACAGGAGAAGGCCTCTGGTGAGCATTATTGATTATTCATGACTTAGGTCTTTTATCATATGCTGCATAGTTCTGAAACTCTTTGTGTATGTGTGTGTGCGTGTGTCATTAGATGCTTGACTGATAATTGTCGAGCCCTCATCTGTAGGCCTGTAGCTTTTGTTTTGTTTTGTTTTGTTTTTTTCTGAAAAGCGTGTCCAACCTTCCACCGCTGTAACCTTTTGCCCTGTGTCCTATTCTTCCAGTCCCCATTGTTCACCGTTGTATTTGACATGCTGATTCTCTGATCTCTCATTTCTATGCCTCCCTCTCTTGATCTCTATCTCTCACACCTTTTCTCTCTCCTTCAATTTCTTCTCTGCCTCAGGATTCTGAGGAGCTCGGTTTGATTTAAAAGGAGAAACACAGTGATACATTAGAGAATCTGAAGTTCATTATAAATGTGGTTCTAGATTGACTCTGAAAATTTAATAGCAACAACAAAAACATCATAAAGTCCTGTAGTTCTATGTCCCACAACAATATAAACAAGTGTGCAGTAGTTGTTTATCAGCTTCTTCTGTGAGTGTAATACTTTGATCTTTTGATATGTTTTTAAAGCTGAAGTGTCATTTTTTTCAGTTTTAAAAATGCTTTCATATGTCCCAGTTTAGTGTGCTGAAGTGTAAGTAAGCCATTCTGAGGTTGACTTCTTGAAGACTGTAAACACTGTATCTCTGATTGTTTGAGTGTCACACAGCTCATTTCCATATGATTTAGATTTTAGAGTTTCAAAATGATAGAAAATAGAAAATGGGGTGGTAGGAGTGTTTAGAAGACCTGCAAAAAATCCTGAAAATCATTATCTTTGCTCTTCCCTTGCGGTCCCATAAGTGGCATACATATTACACACTTCAGCTTTATCGATTTTGTCTTTTGCTGTGTGTGTGTATAAGGTTTTGCGTACGTTGTGAAGACCAAATGTCCCCAAGAGGAAGATAAAACCTGAAATCATCTGTATTGTAGGAGCCAGTCAAGTTTTAGGGTATGGAAAATAACACCAGTTCATCACTAATATAGTAAAACAAACGCAGGAGTTATGGCAATTTAGATTTTTAATTTCATCTTTCAAATTCCTTATACACAATTTATGATTTCATGTACATGTATTTTTCCTTTCATGTACAAAAGCACCAAAAGCCAAGAGATTATTGCTGAATTGGATGTAAATTTTGTACAACAGGCCATTTGTATGCTTTCACCTTTGCTTCAATGGATGTGATAACTGGAGCCATAAATATATTCATAAACAAAGATGCCAAAACATCCTATTCTTCATGTTATGGCAATATAGAATGGCAGAGACTGATAAATGAGATGGATTATATGGGCCAGAATGTGACCTTGTTGAAGTTGCTGGACTTGGCTGCACTTGCTCACTGTGTGTGTGTGTGTGTGTGTGTGTGTGTGTTACAGAGCCAAAACATTTGTGTGTTTTAGCTGACTGTTAAATGTGTAAGTGTGTGTTGCAGAGCTACAATGTAAAACTGAAGTTCACTTAATTCATTTGTGTTGGGACTGCATGAATCTTTTTTGTCACGTTGGATTGCATAATTGAGTAAAGGCAAAGACCTGCTAGTCTTACATTAAGTTATGTTGGACATTTAAAAGAGTTTCTGGTTAATATTTTGCTGAAGAGTAGCGCTTATGGTTCGGTTGTAGGATGTTTATGGCGTTTGTTGCTTCCCTGTGGTAATGTTTGTGCATGGACAAACTACAAATGTATTTCTAAAATTAAGTTTAATTTAAACACATGCCTTATAAAAATTATATATATATAAAAAAGTACTTATTTACTTAATTTTACTTAACTTATTCACAAGGATTTTATTCAGTTCCATGTTAAATTTACTTGAGTCCAAAAACTTGGGGAAAAAAAGTATATTTGACTTACTTTTTTGTCCAGTGTAGTTGACTGGTTATGTTTACTAGTTACTTTTGGTTTGTCTAATGATTGTGGCTGAATCCCAGTTTTCATACTTCTACTGCACACTAAAAGTAGGGACTCAATAACATGCTGTGTTAAAAACGGTACATAAAACTGTGTTACAGACTCCACAATTTCAGTGTACTGTGGTTTGGGATGCACTAATCCTAGTCTTACATACTATATAGAATGAAAAGTATGTGAATTGGGATTCATCCTAAACATTATGCAGAGAGACACAAATCAGTTTAAATCTACATCTAATTATTTCATTACACTGAAATGCATTAATGATGGTTAATAGGTGATGTAAATGAGTGATCTCCATAAGATAATATCCTACATATACCACACAGTTACTTATTGATCAGAAAAGCACTCTCAAAACCAATAAAACAAAAATGCAATAATTAGTGGTCAAATCAAATATGGACAGAAATCTTACTTATGAAATGATGAATAATGGGATTCACATTTTTTTTCCAATTAATCTAGTAATTAAGATACACTCTATTAAGTCTATCTCTTTCGATCACATTTATGCAAGTTTATTAGATAGATAGATAGATAGATAGATAGATAGATAGATAGATAGATAGATGGGTTGTACTGAGTGTGTCGTCACTTAAAGGCTGACTTCTATTCACTCTGACCTCAGTCTCTCAATGAAAACATTAATCAATACACTGGCTGATCTCTCCAGGAGCCCTCATGAACATTTCAAGCAAACCTCCAAGGATTCATGGCCTTGTTCCTCCCAATGAAAGCCTTTCTGAATAGCATTCAGTTACACTATTGGAATCACTTTTCGATTGCTTAATCAATAGTTTTTCAGATGTTTACATTAACTCAGGAAGTGAATCTCAGGTTAAAAATGATTTCAAATTTGTCATTCGACTGACACTTTTATCCCAAACAACTCACAGTAGAGTTATTACATGAACAATGTGAGGTTAAGTGTCTTGCCAAAGGGCACATGATGATAGTTTATGGATTTCCCTTTGTGCAGGGGTCAGATCAGATCGAATTTTCAACCACTAGGCTACATCACTAACAGTTTTAAAATGAATTTAAAACTGTGGTTCGCTAAATGGTTTAATTATTTGTATCTGGAGCCAAATATCTGGAACTGTAGGTCAGTTTTTTTTGTGTAGGCACACACTAATTTGTCTTAAAGAACTAAGGTAAGAACTCAAGAGAAAGCTACATGGAAAAAGAGTGTGAAATAACATGAACAAGTGTTGACATGTACACCATCTGCATGTGACAAATGAAGAAATGTGAGTGTGTGATATTGGTAAAATATGTCAGTATGCTTTTGTTGATCCCTTTTTAGAGGCTTTGATGTGATATTGTCAGAACTAAAGACCTGTGGAGTTTTATATTAGTTTGCATGCACCATTGAAGGCTTTCTGGAGCTGCTTTACATAATTGTTGATTCACCTTTTACCACACTAATCTACTGGAACCTGATGAAGAATTTCAGATGAAAAATTTGAAGTGATTAGAGCTAATGAAGTATGAGGGATGAGCATTTCTAAAGTCAGTCAGTTGGAAGTACAAACACAGTAGGCTACTTGCAAAACAGCTAAAAGCTCACAGCGAGAGGTTCACTGCTGGGCCTCCACTACACAATCAATGATACCGTAAAATAAAAATAAAGCATAGTCATGCACTGCATAGCCACTTAGTTCAGGTTGTATTTTATTCCTATACACATATTGTATGTTTATCGTGTTAAAAAAAAAAGGTTTGTCTGCACAGCCGGGGAATCCACTGTGTCCTGTCGCTTCACTGGAGAAATACCTGTTGTTGCTGCCGCCACCCAATTTAACTTTAGATAGTTTAGATTTTTATTTTGCTGCATATTATGCTCACCTTTCTGTTATCAGTTGCAAGCAATATAATTTTTGTTACAGTGTAGCTTGGTTACTCTATCACTGTAAAATATATATATATTGCCATTTGACAACAGTTACAAGGCAAAATTTTTCTTTCTCCTAAATTTTTTTTTCGGCTCTGTGTTGTCACGGATTTGTAAAGCGGCTGGCACTGAAACGATCTACACCAACCACTGCTTGCGAAGCACGACTGTACAAAAACTCTCTCTAATGCCGGCCTAGAGGCGAGAGAAATCATGTCAGTGGCGGGGCATAAATGTGAATCGTCTCTGCAATCTTACTGGCACCAAAACTACAACGAGAGAAGATGCTGGAGCAGCATCTTTGCCTCTGGTACCGCGCAAATAAAGCGCACCTGTACAGAATCACAAACTGCTCTTTTAGCAAAGAGGAGCTCAATCATGTTTGATCCGTTCTTTAATAATCGCACAATTAATGACAATATCCAGATATTTGTTAATAAACACTCAAATCTTTAAGAAAGCTTCCAAACATATTTGATCCATTGCACACTATAAATGTTGATTTATAAAAATAGGCAAATATTGATCTATAAAAATAAACACCCAAGTCTTAAAGCATGTTTTCCACTGTGTCTTTGTTTCTGCACCACTTTGTCGCAGCCACAACTGTTTCTGAGGAATAACATTGTTTGGCGGAAGAATAATATTTTTATTGATATAACATTTTATTTGATTTGTTTTATTTTATGAAACCTTGGTGCTTCTTGGGGCCTGTTGGTTTAATATATGCTGTACACTGTATTTTAGCATGGTTGAAGCTTGTTTGTGGCGTTTTTGGAATATACAATGGCACCAAAGTATTTGAACACTTAAGTCACACTTAAAAATCTTCATTTCATTGCATTAGGTACAAAATATCAATATATATGCTAGAACGTTTCTCAGAACTAACTTTTCTGAGCCACTTTTTCAATTATTTTAACCAATTGGTCTTCATACTGTACATCCACAAGGTCATTCTTCGTGGATATATAAAATCAGTGTCCTAGCAGAGTAATTATCATATTAACTTTCATCATGTTCCACACAGTTTGACAGCCTCTAGGTTTTTTTTTTCTTTTGAACAATATATCTATGGTTTCATACTTTGAAATGGAAACATAAACTAAAATGTGTTTTCATTTTTTTAATAATTTTTCATATAATGCAAATTAATTTATACTTTTTGTAGAATTTTGGCTGTACAAAAAAAAGTATTCTGCAGCTGCTGTATATAATACTTACAAAAATTATAAGAATTTATTTATTTATTTATTCATTTTTGTTTTGTTTTATTACTTTGCTTCTATATTTTCTTTCTTTCTTTCTTTCTTTCTTTCTTTCTTTCTTTCTATTTTGTTCGCTTATGTGTATTTTAATCACTTTATATTTTGGTCAGACTGACCCATCATATTGGCCAGCCTAAACTGCAGTTTGGACCATATGAAAATCTGGCTATGTGGACCCATAATCCTGGCTTAAATTATTTTAATCATTAGTCAGAGACTTTGCCGAAATGAAATGATAGACAAATACTGTTAATCCACATTTGAATGATATATAGTGAGTGGGCTTAGTCTCCATCTGGGAAATCACCCATTAGTGATATGTGATTTGAATATACCTTGACACTGAAGGAATTTAGACATGATTAGTTGTATGGGCTTCTTGAAAATGACATTAATTATTCATCATATTTGGTAAGTGATTAATCATTGTGTTTATGGTTAAATTAATATGAGTGGCACTGCAAGTGGGCAGGCTTCAACCTAATGTAATGAGTTTACTATCTAATTTGAGCTCATGTATTTTTAGAGTATAATTTTGTGGAGTGAGATACCGTGATGTGATGGACTTGCTCTTGGGAACATTTCGTAAATATTTAGGAGGAAAAAAAGTAAAATATTTAACAGGATGAGGCTAACATAGCTTCACCGTGACAGGCTGCAACATGTCCAAAGGCGATAAATCTATCCCAGTTTCTAAGCTGCTCAACAGATCCGTAATGTGCTTAAAAACAGCATGTAAAAAAAAAAAAAAAGCTGCAGGGAACATTTTGCCCCAGCCTAACCAGGCACTGTTCCTGAGCAAACACAAACAGTTCATGGGATCTTCACAGTGAATGAGGCGAGATTTCATTTTCTGATAGAGGTACATGAGAGAAAGTTTCCTAATTTCAGATATGTCACACAGGGGTTTCATCAGTTGTGGAGAATCTGCAAGGACTGTGTTTCTTGGCTATCTGTAAAAGGAGGAAGACAGGGAGGATAGCAGGACTTACCTCCATAAGATGACATGCCAAGTCAAGCACAGTGGCTGATAGAGATCCGTTTACTCAGCAAATTGCCCAAGACTGTGCACGGGTGCAGCGCTTTATTGTTTCTACTAAGAGTATAAGTGATTTATGATGTACCCCGTGGACTTTAGTCAAGGTAAGTGCCATATTTAATTTGACACAAATGAAAACGTAGCTGTGAGGGAGAGACATATGGGTTGTGGGACTGAGCTCTCTTGAGGTCCCAGGTTGCATCTAAATGTGTGTTTTCAGTGCTTCATCATTGAACAGGTTGCATCTCTATTATCACAGTTTTGTTACCAGTGTTATTTTAGTGTGTATTTATTAATATTTTCAATTAGGTTTCAATTTTCATTTTAATTTAAGTTTTAGTATATGTGTGTGCTTTTGTCAGATTTAGTTTTAGTTATATTCATTTTACTACTTTAACCTCAACTTATTTATTTCAGTTTGTTTGCAAGGCAACATTTCTAAAATGCTTTTTTTTTTTTTTTTTTTAATTACAGCTTTAACAGTTTTAGTAAAAAATAACACTGAGTAGAATATATACTGTATCCAAATGTCTAAAACTGAGAAGGCTTTTATTTTTATTATTATTATTATTATTATTTTCAATTTTCAATTTTCAAATATTTAACACAGACCTTTTCTTGATAAATTGTATTGGCATAACAATTTGAGTGAAAAGTTGATCTGAAACTATAATAATTATTAAACATTTATTAAAAATGATTATGATTAATATCATTGTTGTGATTTTGTTTGAAAATGTTAAAAATCCTGAAACCTGCTTTTATGTTCTTTGCTTTTTTCCATGTTTAAATCACATTTCTGAATCCCAGATTCTTGGGACTTTTTTACTGCTTTTTGTACTGTTTACTGTAAGATGCATGCAGATTCTGGATTTGTCTTTGACATAATGTAAATAGTTTACATAAAGGAATGATCTTGGAATAAACAAACAAAAAATGTATTTAACATTGTCAAACATTTTAAACATTTTAAACGTGACATTGATTCTGCTTTATTGTATATGGTTGTCAGTCTAAGGCTGTTATACAGAAGTAACAACCAAGATTTTTCTGTTTATCATTTCTGATTTTATATCTGGCACGTTCATCTGTTTGGAAAGTTCCAGACATATCCTGTGGGTAATGAAAGAACTGATCACTGTTGCCCTACCGCACACCCTGTCTCATATACCAAAGAAAGTCCCTTTTGTAATTAGCAATTACTGGCAGCTGTGTTAGTAATAGGACAGGGTTTTAAAAATTGGACAATCAGCTTAGAGGAGGCACTGCAGCATGTTTTTGACTTTTGCATTTTGCATGTTCCTGTCTATATATATATATATATATATATATATATATATATACATATATTTTCCCCCTCCCTCTTTCTTTTGTTTTTGTTCTCTTTTGTGACTTCCTGGCGTGAACGGAGCGTGGGCTGTAACTTTCCTTTCATTGCACAAGCTTGACAGATATATATTCCTACTTTCATTCAGTAGGTATGCATATTAGCACTCAGTGATAACGTCAGACTATAAAATAGGATGATAAAATCAGTGAAAGGCTCACAAAAGATATAATGAATGCAGCATATTTTCTTTGGTATGCTGCTGATGTGGTTGCTTAATTTGTATGCTGTATTTCTTCATGACCATATTTAATGTGTTGCTAATTTTTAATAGTTTTAGATAACGTTTTAATATGGAAGCCTGTTTCTGCCACAGAATTAAAAAGGTAACTAAGACTAAATAAACTTTATATCTCACAGTTCAGACTATTTTATATCACAGTTAGTTTATATAACGCAATTTGGACTGTTTTTCTCACAATTCAGAATTGCGAGCTTATGAAGTCAGAATCACAAGACATAAACTTGAATTTCTAAGAAAAAAGTCAGAATTGTGAGATATAAACTTGCAATTGCAAGAAAAAAAGTCATGGTGAGAGTCTTTTTTAAAGACTTTTTTAAAAAAAAATTTTTTTATCCATATTGGAAACAAAAAAAAAATTAATTGTGAAATGTAAATCTCAGGATTCAGAGAAAAAGTTTTGACTTTTGAGTTTAAAAATAATAAATAAAAAAAGTTACAATTACCCTTTTTTATTATTATTATTATTCTGTGGCAGAAACAAGCTTCCATATTTTAATGCTATTTTTTCCCCTCAGCTAAACCATTTTTTACTACAGTATCTGAGCTCTCTGTGTGGTTGCTCTACTTATCAAATGATCAGATTAGTATTGTTTTTCACCATCACAGAAAAGGTTACCCAACAGAGTCAGCTGCACGTGTAGAGTCTTATCTGCACACCGCTGGTTTATTATAGCCCAGAATGAGCTCCTTTGGGATCTTACATGTAGCTAGTCCAGGTTATGACGCCAGCGGCCCAAGGACAGAGAAGATGAATAGATGGATTCACAAGAGGGATGGTTTCTCTTGCAAGGTTAGCCTATCAGTACATCCTCACATCCCCCACATGTGCTGCGTTGCGCTTATTCAGGACCAGGTTGTCATGAAAGAGCAACCATCTGGTCTTATTGAGATGACTGCAGTAGAATATTAAATATTATAGATGTGAATTTGATGTGACAGGGCTTAGTTTCTGTTGTTTTTTTATCATCATATAGTGTAGATTTGCTATTTTTACCCAGGTTTAAATAACACTGATATACAGTGAAGCTTGTACCTCAGTTGTTGGCAAGGGTGGGTTTACCATTTGGAGGGCATCCAACAGGGGGGCCCATGCATTTGCGTTTTGTGCATAGTGGTTAAAAACGCCACTGATTGTTGGTTGGAACCAGACTTGGCCTGAAGTATAGGGCTTTGATATTTTGCACAAGTGACAGTCTGGCTTGTGACATTTTCAGATCCCATCGTTAGTCTTCTCCCCATCATGTCCAATAAAAAGACAAAAAAAAAAAAAATCCAAAAGTTTATAAATATATATATATATATATATATATATATATATCTATGTCTATCTATCTATATATATATACTGTTACGGGGCTGACGAGACGTGAGACGTGCGGATCCATTCGCAAAGCTTTATTGACAAACATGGTCATACAGGCAGGGTCGGTACACAGCAAACAGGTGTGGCAGAGATAAGACACAGAGCAATCCGTGGAGCAAGCGTGGGTCGACGATCAGCGTACAGTATCCAAAGGGGCTAGGCAGAGAGATAATCCAGGAAACAAGGGCAGGGTCAGACACGGCAAGATAAACACAAGGCAAGGCGAGACTAAGACTAAGACAAGGTTCTAATTCTTTTTTGTATAATTTTAACTTAACATCCATATTTCTCCTCATTTTAGTAAAAACTATTATTTTTCGGCCCTGAAACTGAGAATGGCCATGGTTTAAATAGTGTGAGTGTGAATGAGAGTCAGCTGTGGGTGATCAGCGCAATCAGCTGTGTCAGTGCAATGAGTTGTGGGAAATGCAGTCCAGTGTGCAATGTGGTGTAAGAGTCCGTGTGGTGAGTTGGTGACATCTGGTGGCGAATTAACAGAAGAGCAAGGCCAGGATTCGTGACATATACACACAATACATATCAGAAATAGAGAGAGAAATGTATATATTTATTTATCAAGGCTGCATTAAAGTGATCAAAATTTGTATTTATTGTCAATAAATTTTGACAATATTGACAAAGACATTTATAATTTAAAAAATATATATAAATTATAATAGTAAAAAATGCTGTTTTGTGAACTTTCTATTCATCAAAAAATCAAGTTTCCACTTTCATATTAAATTGTTTTAGCATTAATAATAATAAAAGCACCACATCAGCATATTAGGATGATTTCTGAAGTATCATGTGACACTGAAGATTAGAGTAATGTGACAGAAAATTTATTTATTTATTTTATTTATTTATTTTATAAATTTATTTTATTAATTCACAATATTACTGTATTTTTAATAAGATAAATGCAGCCTTGGTGAGCATAAGAGACATTTAAAAACATTAAAAGTCTTACCGACCCCAAATTTTGCATGAGATTGTATTGCCTTGTATTGCTCCACAGTCACTATCTATGGAAATCCTGCCGTATTCTCTATAAAAAAGACCTCTGTCCTAGATGATACCAATATACAGCACCTTTAAAACACTCTTTTTCTTGTTAATTGGACACTTACATTAAGAAGCCTTTCAGCAGACTATGTTTTTTTCTGAAAGCCCCACTCACAGCCCTATTGAAAGTCAGTGTTGATCATTACCTTAATGTGATTGAGCTTTTTAAGGATGACCTCAAAAAAGATGAAGGACCCCAAAGGAAGAGACATGGGAAGATTCAGAAGTCAAAGAACGATGCTAGACAAAAATGATTTGTGAGGTGGTGAAAAAGGACATTGATGGGAGGGACTGATGGAAAGTTTTTGCAGGTTTTCTTGTTAGTCTTGTGTTTGCTTCTGCCGCAGATGTCAATATGTGATGATTACGCTGTCAGGCTTGATTGTTCTCCTTTTAAACCAACACCGGTTTGATAATGCATACAAGCTTATTTCCAAAAATGACAGAATCAGTTTTTTTACCCAAGATTATTCTTTGAAACAGCCGCATGGATTTTAAAGTAAACACAGAAGCTGTACTAGGTGAATGAATTGAATGAGAAAGTAGCATTTCATTTGTTTTGGTTATTTACAATGTCAGCTTGCTTGAGAAATTTGCACATTACAATTAAGTATGTGGACTCTGTGATGTACAAATTGTATTACTTTTCACAAATTCAAAAAGGCGCAGTGAGAAATGTGAATGCAACACCTTGTCAACAACTTTAATTATTCATCAAAAGGAAAAAGAAACATCGAAAATGATATCTCATTAAATATTTGGTTTAGTTTGGTATTACAGATGAAATCTGAGAAGAGCCATATTGTACAAAAACGTTTCCCGGCTGTAGAATTATGTAGTTGATGTAGTTGCAACCTAGGCATTTTGGAGAGCGTTTTAATAAAATATTGTAAGAACATTTCACATTGACATCCTAACACTTGTTTTTACCTCTGTTGCTCTTTGCAGCAGGAATATAACAACCACTGTTTGTGTAAAAAAAAAAGGGCTCAGTATGTCTCAACTCCCGATCTCTTTCTCTTCTTCTTCTTCTTTTTTTTTCTGATCTCTATTATTTATTCAGGGCTGAGCCTATCCTCACCAGAGTGAAAGAAGATCACACTAGGATAATCCTCCCTGCGATAGATAATATCAAGTACAACACCTTTGAGGTGCAGCAATACGCTAATGCAGCTCATGGCTACAACTGGGGCCTCTGGTGCATGTACATCATCCCACCACAGGACTGGCTGGACAAAGGCGATGAGACTGCCCCCATCAGGTAAGGGCATCCAGTGGTCCACTCCATAATGCATGAGGACATTCTCTGAAATATAAATGAGCAGAGATATAAGAGATGAATATTTCAGAAGTGATAAGGTGGCGTTAGTTTCCTGGATTTGCAATAAATGCGTTAATGTTTTTGCTTCCTTGAAGGATTTGTCAGTGTTATTTCATGTAGTGCAGAAAAACGTTTCAATGCACATTTTAGGGTTGCACGGCCAGTACCTAAAAAAAAAATAAAAAAAACTACACTGTAAAAAATGATCATGATTTTAACGGTAAAAAACTGTGAAAATGCTACAGTAAAAACCTGTTAAATGGTTAACGGAAAGTTCCTGTAAAATTTACAGGGAAAAACCGTAAACTGACGTTCCCAGAATTACCTGCGTTGCATGACGTTTTTTTCTTTGAAATAACTGTTTCTTCTTAGTTTTTTCTTATCAGTTATGTTTATTAGGGTTGTATGTTACATCTAATGTTGTTAAATTAATGTTTATAGCATATTTCAGTTTAATGAGTCTCACCATGATGGTGTTTAGTGCTTGTGTGAATGACACTGTGCACCTTCTATAAATGCTATTATTTAAAAGCTGCTTGTGATGGGCTTTGGTTCATCATGTGGCTTTCTCATCACCACCTGCATTTGGTGGTTATCAGTGTATTTCAAAGGTACAAAACAGATTTCAGTACTTTAATAGGTTGGTATAATAGCATTATATCAGTTAAAGAAATGATGGTATTTAACTGTAAATTTAAGTTAAAACCGTAAAATCTAAAACGCTGTTACCGTATTTTTTACGGTAGAATTCCGGCAACCACAGCTGCCAGTTTTTTACCGTAAATTTTGTGGATTTTTTTTTACAGTGTACCGTGGATTGCCACAGTTTGACATCATTTCAGATTTTTTGTTGTCTGACCTAGACGACAGTGTGCTGCGACTCAGAACTTTAATTCAGACACCAAGATTATGGGTAAGGTTTGATTCCCGGGGAATGGATGAACTAATAAAATGTATATAGAAACTTAGTTCCAACTTGGAAACCCAGAGGAACCACAACAACCCCGACTTCGGAATCTAAAATGGCTGCTCAGCACATAAAAATAAGGGAAACAATAATAATATAATGTTTAATAGCACTTCTGTTTGTCTGTGTCTCAGTTTCTCTCTCAGAGTTGAATTATCATCAGAGGTCTACAAGTATGAAATATCATATTTTTGCTCAAATAGTACTTGCATACCAAAAAGTATTTGGACATGTAAACTTCAGTTTAAAATGTATAAATGTCATTGCAACATATGAAGAGTTCAGATGCAAAAGCCTCTAAGTACGTCTGACGTTTTTCTTTAAAATTAGCATTTCTGGCTGCTATGTATAGGTTTCTATGTAGGTACTGGTACTTCTGAATGGGTTGAGGCTGGGATTTAGTGCATTTGAAGTGCAAGTACTTGATGAACATAGACTATGTGTGGAGAGAATTCCCTTAGTATCGTGATCTCATTTTTGCCCAAGATAGCTTTTAGAGGCTTTTGCATTGGAACTCTTCATATATAAAATATAAAGCAATAAGTGGCACATTTATGTTGCACAGTTTTCAATCTAGACAAGATTAATTTTGTTAGATTTCAAAATATGGAGCAATGAAGACAAGAAATTTAGACACTTTGTAGTTGTCAAACATTGTGGAACATGTTTATAATTAATATTAACAAAAAAAAATCAAATATAAATTAGTATAGTGACGTTACATCTGAGAAAAGCTCTAGCATTATTTGTTTGTAGATGCCACTGATGCGGTGCAATTAAGACATTTTTAGGTGAACAAATGCTTTGTGCAAGTAAAATTATTGCAGAAAAGCAAGCATTATCAACAACAACAAAAAAGAGATTCATTACAAATTATTGGAAGATATTGATTTAGTATTCATACCAAGGTGCAGAGGCTGGTGCCATAGCGCACCCAACATTCGCAACCCTACCACACTGCAATTCTAAAATCATGAACCTCTACAGTGAAATACTCATGTTATGCTTAAAACCAACTTGGTGAAATGAGCTTTGTTACAGCTCAGTCCTAAACCCCTGAGAGCAATGGATATACCCTGCCAGGGGAGAGTGGACTTTTTCATTTCGTATGAAATCTGGTCAAGGTCACTATTGTGTGAGAGTATCAGGACAGCAGAAATCCCATTCATTATTCATGCCTCTGACTGATAGCTATTTGGAGAGAGAAACTAGGCCTGTAGCCCAATATTACTGGAGCTGATCCCTGTGATGTCTCATATTGGCTACTGAAAAGTTTTTTATTATTCTTTTTTTGTTTTCAGTAATATCTAATACCCTAAGAGCTTTTGACGTGCAGAGCCAGGGCGATCTCATTCGTTTTCATAGCTATTCGTACCTAAAGTGTACACATACATTAATGTAGAATCTAAAACATAAACATTTCTTGTGTACAGTATATTTTTCTCTTTAGAAACACAAATCGGACGTTTGCAAGAATACCATCACAGATGAAAAATATTTGTAAATGTACTAATTAAAGTTTATCTGAATTTAATTGTAAAAAATCATGAAATATAAGAGAAACTGTTCATTTTGAATGGATCACAGAAGTTCTGATTTCTTTTTAGAAATGAGGCAAATACACAATATGTAACATATTTGCTCTCATTTATTATGAATACAATGAAATCAAACTATGATTTATGTACTAAAACATCTTTTAAAGTCAAAGTAGAGTTTTTTTTTTGTTTGTTTGTTTTAACGTTTGGCAGATGCTTTTATCCAAAGTGCATTGAAGGTATAAATGTTTTATCAGCAAGTGTGTTCCTTGGGAATTAAACTCAGGACCTGTGTTGCTAACGTCGTGCCTCGCCAGATGAACTACAGCTTTAGGATATTAATTAGTGAATCTTTCCAAACTAATTTAGCCTTTGCACTGTGCTTAAAATCCTTTGCCTAATTTGGTGTTCCTGGTCAAAAAAAAAAAAAAAAAAAAAAAATGCGTGTAAATCTCCCATGATGCTATATTATCACTAAATCTTGGATTCTTTTTTTTTTTTTTTTTTTTTGGCAACTTGTTTTCATCAATTAGTACAGGTTTTGATTTTTTTGGTTTTTTTTAGAACTGATTGTGTGGCCTCATTGATCTGAACTTATGCACCTCAGTTTTTGAGTGAAAAAAATCTTTATTTGTGGATCATTTTGCCAATGAAATTTCCCTTCAGGTCAAAATGACCGGAACCCAACATGAGGGTTATACTAATACGATTAATCTCTCCAAATCGATTCCTACTGTACCTCAGACCTCAATTTAAAGAAAAAAAAATCACATATATGTGACCTGAGGTAACAATATGAGTTAAACGTTTGAAGAAAATCTCATTACAGAGAAATGCAGCAGTCATTGTCCATGCAACCCTTTGCTCAAGTGCTGATATTGACAGGTTAAAATGGCCGCCCGCAGGCCTGCAGTGTGTCAATGAGGTGCACTATTGGAAATCATTCCAGCTCCACTTCTCTCAAGCTCTCGACGTATTCACTGCAGCTCAGCTAGCCTGTGGCTATTCAGCACTGAGGATCCCAATGCTCATAGCATACTGCAGCAGGGTTTATTTAAATGATTCATGTTTACTCTTAAATGAAGGACAGTCTGGTTCAAATGTCTGTAAATAAGCAATTAGTCGCTCTAAGGGGAGAAACGCCATGATTTGTATGATATTCCACAAGAACGCTTTCCAGAAAGACCACCTTGGCTAGGCTGTGAACATAGTGCTAATAAAATGTATTGGATTTTATTATGTTTTGTACTTTCTTTTTGTACTTTAAAAGAAATGAAAATAACTATTATCTTTTCCACATTTTATGCTGACTAAAGTGTTTTATTTTTCTATTCAGAAATGTTGAATTAAAGACCTACTGTTTTATGAAAAACTTTATTTTATTTGAATAGGACAAATGTCAAAACAATAGTAGACATTTATGCATTTGGCGGATGCTTTACAAACGCAAGTTTGTCTGACAAAAGAATATTTTTCTTTTGATTCTTACAAAACAGGCCAAATGAATTCCTTTGTGGTTCAGTGTTGTTAGAAAATAAAACATAAAACATTCAAAGAGTGTGAATATTTTTATTGGCACTGTACTTGACTACAAGGTCAAAATATAGAAAGAATAAATGTAAGTGTATGTCAGTATTGCCAAAAAGCATACCACATACCACAAAGACTATTTTTGCAATGAAACATTTATTTTCAAACTATCTGCTCTTTGCAAAAGTATCTGTGGTAATTGTGATGTACTAAATCACAATTAGATCAATACTGGAATAAGTGAAATATTTTCCTTAAGACAGCACTGTTTACAGGGAAAGACTTGGACTCTTAGAATTTTCATTTCTTTGTGATCTAAATAATGGATCACAGTAGAACTGTTTGTACATCTAGCATTCATTAGCCTCTCAAAGAGGCCCACCTGTGGTTAGCCAACAAACAATTCACTTTCAACCCACCAGCAAAGCAACAAACCAAAAATGACATTCAGTGACAAACTCATCTTGAGTTTCTGAAACACAACAGTTGTTTTGTGTGTGGAGAGTCGACAGGCTCATAGAGGCGGCTCAAAATCGTCTTGCCCCTTGCTGTGTTTGCAGCAAAATTCAGATCTGACCCAAAAGTTTTTGTAACAGAAGCAAGAGTTTTAGAACAAAGACAAGCGAAAAGTAAACTTGGTAAGAAAACTTTTACAAAACTTCATACTTGGTTTCTGTATGACCCCAACACACTGAGGCCAAAAAATAAAAAAATAAATAAAAATACACATTTTATTTAGCTACTTGCTTGCTACAAAAAATAACACCAAAAGTAAATATACTAATTTTTAATTATATATATATATATATATATATATATATATATAATTTCCCACAAGGAAATTCACATTTTTGCGTTGTCATTTATTAATGAATTGCATAAAGATATCATATATCATTTGAAACTACTATTTTTATTTCTACGTTTTAATCATTAATATTTCCAAGGTTGTCACAGAGTGACATTTACTTTGAACTATGGAAAGTGAAGCTCATGCGGTTCGAATTAAAATAAAAGCTTGATAGTTTGAAAATGAAGAAATTAAGACATTTGAGAAATTACAAAAAATATTAGCATCATCAAATTAAATCAAGTAGCATCAAATTAGGTAATATTATTCCTTTTTTGTAAATTGGCAGAATTTTTTTAACATGCATGGCTGTAATTTTTGAAAAATTGTTTGTGAAACTACATTATACAACAAATTTTTCACATGACCTCATCACATTTAATTCAAATGTTTAAAGGAAGTGTGCATACTGTACTCAATGCAAAGTACCATTATATAATAATACAAAAAGTATGTCATATCTCACACAGACACACACACACACACACACACACACACACACAGAGACATGTTTACTTAGCTATCCAAATGGGGACATTCCATAGGCGTAATGGTTTTTATACTGTACAAACCGTATTTTCTATTGCCCTACACCAACCCTACACCTAACCCTACCCCTTACAGGAAACTTTCTGCATTTTTACAATTTCAAAAAAACAGACAAGACACACACACACACACACACAGTGATGCACACACAGTGATGCACACACACACACACTCCCGCACACACACACACACACACTCCCGCACACACACACACACAGTGATGCACACACACACACACACACTCCCGCACACACACGCACACACACGCACACACAGACAAGACACACACACACACAGACAAGACACACACACACACACACACACACACACACACAGACAAGAGACACACACACACACACACACACACACACACACGCACACGCACACGCACACGCACACGCGCACACACACAGACAAGACACACACACACACAGTGATGCACACACACACTCCCGCACACACACACACACACACACACACAGACAAGACACACACACACACACACACGCACGCACGCACGCACGCACACAGACAAGACACACACACACACACACACACACAGTGATGCACACACACACACTCCCGCACACACACACACACACACACACAGTGATGCACACACACACACACTCCCGCACACACACACACAGTGATGCACACACACACACACACACACACTCCCGCACACACACACACACAGTGATGCACACACACACACACACTCCCGCACACACACACACAGTGATGCGCACACACACACACACACACTCCCGCACACACACACACACACACACACACACACACACACGCACACGCACACGCACACGCACGCACACACACACACACACAGACAAGACACACACACACACACACACACAGTGATGCACACAAATGCAATTCATAGTTGTTTCTTTGGTCCAAATAGTTTGCAAGCTCAAATCATCACCAGCCATCATATTTACAATCAAAACAATCACTGAATCCAAAAAATACCACAAAGTCTCAAGATACCAGACATTTTCTCTACAGTTGCATGAAAGGATAGAAAGTCATTTTGATATGAGACAGAAATACCAGCCATTCTAATACTGGCCGCGCTATTTTAGAGCAGTAATCAAACTTTAATCAGTTTAATAAATCTTGCAGACATAAACCCTGGATTCAAGCCATAACATGAACACGGGTCTGTAATTTCCTCGGCATCGATCGAGGGCCGCACAGCAGCTGCCCGTTTGATCTGTAAATCATTAATTAAAATGCAATATTGATAAGAGTCATATGACAGTGTGATATTGCGTTCAGATTTACGGCCGGGCAGAAAGAGGGTCATTTACGACTCACATCTGTTTCAGAATCTAAAAAACCCCTAATGTTTAATAAATGAGACAGAGAGTCTCTCAGAATATGCAAAGAAACTTCTTGTGCCAAATGCATGTTTAAAAAGATGTACTAATTGCGCAGGGAATGATTTAATGGAGAAAAGCATTGGATTCTGTGCATCACATGAGAGGGAATGTGATTTTAGACGCATGTTTGATCTGAATCAGACGCTCTGGGTTCCAGACGAGGTTTAGAGCGGACTAAAGAGCTTCAGAAGCAGCTTTCACTACACCATTTTTATCCATCAATTCATCTATCCATCTATCATTCTGTCCATCCATCCATTATTCTATCCATCCATCATTCTATCAATCCAATTATCCATCTTTCTATCCATCTATCGTCCTGTCCCTCCATCTATCATTCTGTCCATCCATCTATCATTCCATCCATCCATCCATCCATCTATTCATCCATTATTCCATCCATCCTTCATTCTATCAATCCATTTATCCATCTTTCTATCCATCTATCGTCCTGTCCATCCATCTATCGTTCTGTCCATCCATCTATCGTCCTGTCCATCCATCTATCATTCCATCTATCCATCCATCCATCCATCCATCCATCCATCTATTCATCCATTATTCCATCCATCCTTCATTCTATCTATCCATTTATCCATCTATTTACCATCAATCGTTCTATCCATCCATCTATCTTTCTATTCATCCATCTAACGTTCTATCTATCCATTCATCCATCCATTATTCGATCCATTCATCCATCCATTATTCTATCCATCCATCTTTCTATCTATCCATTCATCCATCCATTATTTGATCCATTCATCCATCCATTATTCTATCCATCCATCCTTCTACCATCCATCATTCCATCCATCCATTCATCCTATCTATCCATCTATATACCATCTATCGTTCCATCATCCATCTATCCAATATCTACTGTTCTTTCTATCCATTTATCTTTCTATCATTCTATCATCCATCTATCCAACCAACCATCTGTCTACCTATTTATCCATCTATCATTCTATCCATCCATTTATCCATCTTTCTATCCATCCATCGTTCTTTCCATCCATCTATCATTCTATCTTTCCATCCATCCATCCATCCATCATTCTATTTATCGATTATTCCATCCATCCTTCATTCTATCTATCCATTTATCCATCTATTTACCATCAGTCATTCTATTCATCTATCCATCTTTCTATCCTTCCAGTCATCCATCCATTATACAATCCATCAATCCATCCATTCTTCATCCTATCTATCCATCTATATTCTATCTATCATTCTATCATCCATCTATCCAACCATCTGTCTATCTATCTATCAATCTATCTATCAAAAACCTTTGCTTATTTAGTTAAAAAGTAGTGATATGAATTTCTATTTCCTTACACTGCAATTCAGATTCCTGTTTTCTACCTCAAATCAAATTCAATTTAAACTCAAGAACTGAGCTGAAATTTATGAAGCTTTCTCAATTTAGTTCTGATTTCCAAACAAACTCATGTAACTCATGAAAACAGACACAAAGTGACTCCAGATGACTTTGAGAGACTGAAGTTAGCAGATCCAAACCAGATCTCACGGTCAAACGCTTCTGTCATAATTAGCTCAGAGCAACACGAGGACTCTTGTGAGAATTTCCTCAGCACTTAAACGAATCACTAATGTAATTATCTCATAAACAAGTACAGCCGCCCTCCACGACGTCCAGAAGAGATGAACGATGATTACAGTTTTCACCCACAAGGTCAGTTTATATTTGTCTTTGGGTTGAGCAGGAAACCTGTTGAATTTTCTGTGCTAAATGGACAAACGCATCTATCTCTTTAATGAAGTTAAGAAGCTTTAGGCTACACTGATATGATTGCAATTCAATTTAGCCTTCAGTAATAAATCTGTCTTTCTCTTTGTTCATCATTCATGTCTGCTGTGTTGAGCAAAAGAGGAAAAAAAACAAAAAACTTTCCTTTAAAGTGAAGAGATCTTCTGTAAATACAAAGGTTTGCGGTCAGTTTTTAAATGTTTTTGAAAGAAGTCTCTTCTGCTCACCATGGCTGCATTTATTTTAATAAATACGGTAAAATTGTGAAATATTTTTAGAATTCAAAATAGCTGTTTTCTATATAAATATATTGTAAAATGTAATTTATTTCTGTGATCAAAGCTGTATTTTCAGCATCATTACTCCAGTCTTCAGTGTCACATGATCCTTCAGAAATCATTCTAATATGCTGATTTGAAACATTTCTGATTATTATCAGTGTTGAAAACAGTTGTGCTGCCCGATATTTTTGTGGAAACTGTGATACTTTCTATTTTTCAGGATTCACAGGTGAATAGAAAGCTCAAAAAACAGCATCAAAACTGAATTTTTTTTGCAACATTATAAATGCCTTTACTGTCATTTTTAATGCATCCTTGATGAATACAAGTAATAATTTAATTAAAAACATTGTACTGGCCCCAAAACCACCCAAAAACGTTTCTGAGCCAACATTTCTGCATGCAGAATCACAAAAACAAAACAAAATAAATGTTTTCAGTAACAGATGCCATTGTAAAAATGGTACATTTGCTTCAATAAGTACTATGCATTTCATTGCATAAAACTTTTTAACAAGGAAAACTGACTGAGTGCATCTTTAAACCTCCTAATACTCCTCTCATGGTCTATTAGCCGGAGTTTTTTCAAAATGACTTATGATTCATTCATTCATGAGACTCTCTTGGTCTCATCATTCAGATATCAGACAGTCTCTGTCTTATAATAGAAATCTCATAATTCTACATGTCTGTTCTATTATTCTGGCATGAATTCTAATGGGACGCTGCAGCTACAGAGTTTTACAGGCAGTTTCTACAAATAGCAATAACTGTATTATCATATGCATCTTTTTGAACCCTTTACTACAAGAATAAAAAGGCAGATCACATACAAAAGCAAAAAAAACTGAAATCTCTTTAATAGCTCAATTGAGTTTCCTAGATCAAGGTTTTCCAAACTGAGGTTCATAAATAAAATAAAAATTAAAAAATAATTGGAAAATTTAAATAAATAATTTTAAAATAAATTAACTAACTAAAAAGCTATTTAAATAATGTATAAATATTGTTTTAAAAACAAATGTTTGATTTGTTTACATGCATATTTGACAACAACTGACATTAGAGAAATATTATCATGTGAATGTTTTGTTAAATTGAATTAATAAAAAATTAAATCATAAAATGGAAAATTAAAATAAATCATTTAAAATTAATTAACCTTTTTAACAAAAATGTACATATTTTATAAATATTATTTAAATTTTTTTTGATTTGTTTACATGCATGTCATCTGACAAAAACTGACATTAGGGAATTATTAACATGTGACTGTGTTGTTAAATTATTAAAATATCAGGGGGATGATTTAGCTCAAAGGGGTTAGGCTGACAGAAACAAAAGCTTGGGAATCTCTGTTCTAGAGCAAAAAAGACCTCACAAGATCTCAAGAACGGCTCAAACTTTGCTCAGATTTTCCAGGCTACTGAAGTTTGATATCAATACGATCTCAAATGTTACTCAATATCAAATGATCTGAGTAGCTCTCCAAACTAATTTTATAGCACTATACTCTTACTTCTTGAACTATTGGCTCATTTGGGTGTGTTTTCTTTCTCCTGAGGAATTTTATGAGAATCTTAACTAAGAAGTCCATTAAGCTCCCTAAGCTTTAACCAAGCAACCTCTGAGCAATTAAATCTTCCTCTGGGGCCATTTAAAGAAACAAGCCAAATAAAAACACCATTGTGTGCTCTAATTATGCATCAACACACCACTAATGAAAGAGGAAACTACCAAAAACATATGAACTGACAAACATTTCCTGCTGCTACTTTGTTTCTATGTCAAACGCGTTCCGTTTCTCATCATGCTACAAAATCAAACCGTAAAAACAGATGGCAGCGCCACTTTGGGTTCATTAGAGGAAACGTTAAAGAAGCTTTCATTAGCACTGATGTCAAACGGGCCAACCGTTGGATAAAGCAACCCTGCCTTTCCGTTTCAGGATGTCCAGACCGGAAATACATCAGAAATGGACAAGATGCACAACGTTAAACATGTAAAAAGCATCTTTTTGCCTATTTGAGGAATCACTGATGGTGTCGTTTAGGGTTAGTATTTGTTTGTTCAAGTATGAGCAATAGTAACAGTAGATAACGCAGCTAATTTAAAATTCAACATACACCTAACGTATGCAAATGAGTGCTTAATCAGAAGCAAGCATCCTACAGAAAATCCTCTGCAGTCTAATCAGCACAAACAATGCATTTATTCTAATTCGCTGGTTTTAATTATAATCGTCGACCTGGCGGACCAGCTCATTCAGCCATAATCAAGATGATTCTGTTCAAATTGCTTGATTACGGCATAAATTAATTGGCCAGTGTGAACGAACAAACCTTGGAATGGACACGGAAACAGACAGGCTAACATGCATGCCATGTATATTATTATAGCTTGATTTCTCTTTCTATCTCTGCATCCCCAATCTTTCTCGCGGATTGAGATTGCAGCCTGTTTAAAACCCTTATCGCCCTGGGCAAGACGGTAACGCGCCTGTCAAAAGCACTTTCCGTTATAATGGCCTGGCTTGTGAACGGGGGAGAGGCAGATAACGCGCGGTGCAAGCACACATACACATACATAAGCTCATATCTCACGTTCTGTGTTTGCATGATTTCAATGCACAGAATATAAATGCACATATTTCTGTGTAGCAGTGTTGATTTGCATAAAGTGCACACAAATCAAAAGCTATAGTATTGCATGCATGCATCCTTCACGGAGAACTCAAATCCAGAAAGCTAGAATAGAGAGTTGCATGCTTTTCCTGACTCTAGAAAAACAGTCAGACTCCAGTGATCTCATATGCATTAGGGCAACTAGACAATGTCAACTTGCAGATTTAGGGGACGTTTACATGACTTTGTTTTCAAATAAAAACAAAAGTTTTTATGCATTGTGGCTGTTTATTTATATGACAAAAATGCAAAAACATGTTTATTTACAATGTGACATCAACTACTGGCCTGGCGTGTATAATATAGTCTTTTAAGTCACTCGCAGATACATGTAAACAAGGATTGTTTTGACAACATTGTTGTCTATATGTGAAAAACACAAAAGGAAAAACTTTTCTGTTTTTAAGGGACAGTTGTCATGTAAACGTACATATAAGAGAGGCCAAAGATTTAGGGGGAATTTACTTGATACCATTTTCAAGTAAATACAGAAAATGCATTTATGCATTTTGGCCGCTAATTTACACAACAACAGCTATTTGGGGGCCAAAACGATACCATTATCACCTCAGTGTAATCTATAAAAACACAAATTTGTGGAAAAATGTGCGTGCATCTTATGTGTTCACGTAGTGTTTCTTTACAATGTGGCATCGCCAGCTACTGGCCTGGCATGCATAATACAGCCTTTTAAGTTATTTGCACAATAAAAGCAAAAATGCAAACTTTGAAAACAGGCTTCAAAGTGCAAGTTTCTGAAAACGATACCATTATTGTTTCCATGTAACCTTAAAAATGCTCATTTGTGAAAGCGCCATGCGCATGCATATTATGTGTTCAGTCTGTAGCCATGCACAAATACTTGACAACCATAATACCGTGTTTTTAGTCGTTTTTTTAGTCCGTTTTTTAGTGTGGTTGCCAGGATGGGAAAATAAAGTCAACCACTGGGCAGAAAATGTATCAATTTATGAAAAAAGCTCTGATGGAGGGATTGAAACTCTTGAAATCTGGCAACCACAACCTTGAAATCTTCTGGAAGCCTGTGACCAATGCAAGATGCCAAATTAAAATGAAATGTTTTTCAGGTTAAATAACCAGCAGGCAAATATTGCAGATGATTATGCTTAAATCAAGAGAAGCAGAAATCGTGACCACAATTAAAATGCTTTTTGTCCTGCAGTTATAATATGCATCTCTTCTAAAGTTTCAGAAGAAATCGCAACAATATCTAAAATGGTGCTCAACATCTCAAATATGCAATCAGAAGTCAGAGATCTCAACATGAACTCAAACATTTCTCATCAAATGATCAGAGCAGCTACTCCCACTGAACAACAACTACTGACACATTTGAATATTTAGGAATTTTAGGGAAAACTTTTGAGACAAAGTTGAAATCTAATTGAAACTTAACTAACATCTCAAACTTTGAAACAGAAATCTCAGAGCAATTAAACTTTCGTCTGGGGTGTTTCATATCACTCATAATTACTTTCATTTGGGGGTGTTTTCTCAGAGGAGGCGGTCAAGCATTAATCAGCAGTACAAAAAGAAATATTATGAAATATGAGACTGAGTAGTGTTTAAAGCACCCGTTTTTCTGAAGTTTCAGAGGGAGCTCATTGTGTAAATCTTAAAATCACGCTGTAAACGTGAAGGAGGAACAGAGAAATACAGACGAAAGATCAGGTGAGAGGAGGAAGTGCCTCCATTGTGCTATGACTGGCCGATTATCTTTCTATCACGTCAAGATCATTTCATTTACATAGTGATTTATACAATAGAAATCGCTTCAAAGCAGCTTTACAGTAAAAATCAATGCAGATGCCTCGAAATTCAGTTTCACTGATCAATCACATGGGCAAAACCAGAGGAAATGGACGAACTAAATACACATTGCTGCTGTAACTATGTATGAATATTTGAATAAATTATGAATATACATATATTAGACTGAACAAAAAACAAAAAAAGCAGAGAGGGTCATTTCAGAAGTCCGACACACGCCGCTGATGCAAATATATAAAGAGATAAATGTTTACAAGACAAAGAAGTGATTAAGACAACTTATGCTGAACACACACACAACAAGACTTATTTTCATGTTTTCTGGCACTTTTTATTTCTTTATTTAATTTATCTTTTTAATGTACTTTACCTTTATGGTTTGCAAATCAGTACAAAAATGATGCAAAGCCCTGTTGATATCAATGCACTGCCATGTACACAAGTTTGAGTGAAAATTAATTTTAAGACAATACAATCTGGTCTTAAAATGTGCAAAAGGCAATGACATTCTGTCTTGTAGTCTATGTTTTCTTTTATTCAGATTTCTAGAAATATGAATTTTTCTTTATCTGGTCATGCCAATTGAGTCAACCTGATGCAACTGTTGTTTATCTTTTATTATTCTTTGCAAATCAGTGCAAAAATGATGCAAAGCCCTTCCTCCACATTATTTGTTGACAATGCATTGCCATGTACACAAGCTTGTGTGAAAATTAATTTTGAGTCGCAACAATCTGGTCATGAAACATGCGGCAAGCGATGACCTTCTGTCTTGTAGCATGCATTTGCTTTTATTCTGTTTTTTAGAAATCAGATTTTTTTCTTAATCAGGTTGTGCCAATTGAGTCAACCTGTTTATATGAGACAAATGCTACTTATCTTTTACTCTTTGCAAATCAGTGCAAAAATGATGCAAAGCCTTTCCTTCACGTTATTTGCTGACATCGATGCATTGCCATTTACACAAGCTTGTATCGTGAGTCAATACAATCTGGTCATGAAATGTGAGTGACAACTTTCTGTTTTGTTGTGTGCATTTGCTTTTGATTCAGATTTCTAAATCTTAACTGAATTTCATCCAGTTAAGCCAATTGAGTCAATATGTTTATGTGATATACAAACAATACTGTGCATACAGGACACATTTACTGGCACACAAGTCTGCATTTCAGAACTACAAAAATGATGCTGGAACTGCAGACAGTACAGAAAGAGAGACAGATATTGAGACTATAAACGCAGGAACACGAGTCCCTAGAGCTCAACCCTTCAAAATGCCTCTCCAACACAGTGTCTCAAAATAAAAACCCATAATGCACGACTGAACAGCATCTCACACAGTCAGACTGAGCGCCGCTCACTTCATCCAAACAAAACTTTCAATGCTCCTCAACATCCAGGATGAAAGCGACGCGCAAAAGCAAAACCTCCAACTAATGTTGCATAAGCTCAGTGTTCGCAGCCCACGCGCTCCACAGGTTGCGCGGCTCCAGGGTTCACCTGTTCCCGTGTGAGAGTGTGTGTGTGTGTGTTTGTGAAGTTCACTCACCCAGGTCTGGAGTGAGACGTCTGCGTCCTCATCTATCTTTCCGTAAGCGTTCGCGTCTCTCCTCTTCTCCTGCTCGCCTTCACCTCCTTGCGTCTGTCCATAAGTCACAGAAGCGGGTCCATACGTGTCCTCAAGCCCTGAGATAATGTGTGTGTGTGTGTGTGTGTTTACCTCTCTGGCATCAGAAACGCCGACAGACACACACACTCTCCTCCTTGCGCGCACGATCAGAGATGCTCTTCCAGAGAGTGTCTGCGTATGCGCTCTCGTTTGCAAGCGTGCATTTGTGTGTGTGTGTGTGTGTGGGAGAGAGAGAGAGAGAGAACACACACTGGCGCTGTCTCTGTCTCTGTCTCAGTCTATCTGCTGCTCACGCTGCTGTTTGGTTTTTCAGCTCACCCCGCTGACACGCTCAGGGAGCGACGCGTAAGAGCCGCACTGGAGCAAAAGCGCAGCGCGGATAAGGGATCGTGGGCAATTGCATTCAATTCAGTTGGTGTTGATTTGCGAAGCGCTTTGCGCAGTATATATCATTTCAAAGCAGCTTTAATGTGTTGCTAGACCGCTGCATTGATATTCTTGTTTTTTTAGAATGTTGTTATGTGGATGCTACAGTAGGACAATCAAAAGAGACGATCCCTAAATCTATAATTTTACAATATTTTGAAAAATGTGAGAGTGTGTTCAATATGTCCTACTGTTTTTGAGTTCAAGGTCACCCTCATTTTCAAAACCCACGTTTTTTCAACTGGACATTTTCTGATGGTGTATTTTTAATGTTTTGGCAACACTATGTCATTAAAAATATTTCCATTGGTGTCACATTAAACACAGTGCATGGTGAAAAAGGTTATGCATGTTTCTGAAGTTACTGTAATAACTATTCATAAGTGCATATTATTTTAAAGAAAAGGATATGTCTCCAAAATATAATAACTTGATCCAGCTCTAAAATGAGACTTTAGACTTTTATTTTCAGGTTCCCATTGACTTCCATTGTAATTTTTGTCCATATAATGGAAGTCAATGGGAAATACCAACATTGGTTTGGTTACCAACATTCTTCAAAATATCTTCTTTTATGTTCCACAAAGAAAAAGAAAGTCAGGTTTGGAACTACATGAGAGTGAGTAAATGATGACAGAATTTTAATTTTTGGGAGTGAAATATCCCTTTAATGTTAACTAGTAGTCAAATATCTGCTGTATTTAGTCATTATTATGCAACCTTTTTAAAAGTATTACCAATAGTTAACAGCAATTTCATTTTTAATTCATTTAATAAAGATAAAATATACAAAATAAATCATAAATAAGGATAAATTTGAAAAAGAAAAAAGCTTTACTATACTGTCAGCTTGACCTTCAGCCGCAATCCACTGCAGACTCACATTCATTTTTGCCCTGTTTCAGATGGAAATGCATCACATTACAGACACAAAATGGGTTGCAAATGTTTTTTCATGCTGACTTTAAAACATTCTGTTGTTTCAACATCATGCACATAAATGCATGTTTTAAAGGGGTCATAACGTGCTGTAAAAGTGTCCAGGATTGTAGGGAGAATGTGTGCATGAGCGCATGTAATGGCAGCACAGAACGAGTCTCTGAGGGAGGTGGACGAGCACCGCTTCACTGTCTGCCTCAGTGTCTCGCTGTGTTAACACTGTAATTGGATTTCACTTCAGCTGCCACTAAAAGCGTGCTGTGTGTATGCGGTCCTCCTCTGTAAATCTACCCATTCAAATCATTTCAAAAGGCAACCAAACTGAAGTAAAAGCTTTAGCACCATCTTCAGCTTTTACTGACCAGACTGAGTAAAAGAACAGTGCATGCACACCTTAAAATGTATTTACCTTCATGCCGCTGCTTCTTTCTTCTGTGGAAAACAAAAGAGATATTTAGCAGAATGTCTAAGCTGCTCTTTTTCACAGTCATGTTTGAGACAATGTGTATTTATCTAGCGATTTATACGATGCATACTGCTTTGATGCAGATTTTAAGTAATAAACTGAAAAACAGCATTGCAAAGTTCTTCAATTTCAAGAATTGGACATTTAAATGATCATTTCCAAAGCAGCTCCACTGAAGATAATTTAGTGTCATAGGGTTTGTGCACATTTTATGAAGGTAAATTTAAAACCTTAAAAGACTTTTTAAAGACCAAGTAAAGAAAATGTAAGGAATAATGTAACAATCCTCCAATATGGTCTCTAAGTGTAAATGTCTTGCAATGCTTCAAATTTTGAAAATATAACTTTTTCTGCTTTCCAATAAAATATCTGAACATCCTTACATCAAGATACATTTACCGAAGATGCAAAATGAACAAATGACGTCTTATTTTCTGGGAAACTGATCAAAGTGGAGTAAGTCTGAGATTAAAACAAGAACAAACATCTGCCAGTAGGTTTAGAAAAATCTATTTCATTCAAAGGAAAAACAAGTTTTCATTCTCTTTTGACAGATATTTGTTCATGTTTTAAGCATACTGTCACTTCATTTTGTTCAATTTCTCAGAAAACAGGACTTTATATCTTCAATTTGCATCTGCAGTAAATCTTGATTTAATGATGTTTAGATATTTTTATTGGAAAACCAAAAAAATACAGAAAGACAGGTTCATTTTTTTGCAGTGCATTTAATGCGATGACTTTATGAATTTAAGACTTCGAATAAAGACTGTTTAAGGACTTAGTTTCTGAAAGCAAGAAATAAGACTTTTTAAGACGTGCAGAAACCCTATGTTCAATTATTTAGCAACCAAATTTAATATTTTCAAGTACATCAGCGAAATAGAACTTTATTCACCTTAAATGGTACATTTGTGCTTGCAACGCCATGTCATGGGTTCAAACTCACACATGTAGATGGTGACCAGGCTGTTAACTCCAAAAAAGCAGCATAAAAGTACAATAAAACTAGCCCATATGACTTTGTGTTCAATAGAAGAAAGTAAGTTCAGGTTTTGGGCCGTCATGAGGGTGAGTAAATCATGACAGATTGATCATTTTTGGATGAATTATTCTAGAGGCTCGTCTCATGCCGTTCTTCAATAACTCAAGTGTGTCTTATTAAAACATCTTTATTTTCCTGGGTGCTTTATGAAGTGAATTAATGATGGCATTAAAGCCAGTGATCTCCCCAAACAAGCCGCCCGTCAGACAAATAACTCAATCGGGTTTGTGCAAATTGAGTAAATTGTTCCACCGAGTGAAAGAATGAGCCAATTACAGATCTCGTTATTGTGCACATCATTTATCTTCCGTGCAACTTTGCTAGTCAGATATTCTGCATCCTCGTTTTATCCCAGAATTTGCCGTTGCAAGTGGGTTTAGTTTTGCAATCGATTTTTTTTAAGGCAAGGCACTCTTTTATCATGTAATCGTCAGTTTTGGGATTTTCATAAAGTTTTGTTTTAAACTAGTGGAAAGAAAACAACCAAAATACACATTTAAGTGTTTATTTTATTGCACTTTATCTATTTGCATCTTTAGATTTGAATTCCAATCCATATCTTTAAAGAGTTTTTTCTCTTACAAATACCAAAACTTAGTTTTATTCCTCGCTATATTCTGAAGGGTTTTTTTTTTTACTGAGGGGTTTGTTCTTAAATCATTTACACTGATTTATACACTTTATTTCTAAAATCATGGCAAAAATCCAGATCTTTAAAGCTGTGAGTTTTTTTCTCTCCATTTCAGCAGCACCTACATACATCAAAACTTACAGTTTTATTCTTATCTGTATTCTGAAGGTTTTTACTGAGGGGTTTGTTCATATTTCATTCATTTATATATAACACTTTAATCATAAAAACACAATAAAAATGTTTTTTTTTTCTCTATCTGTTGACAGTATGTGTGATTAATGGAGTGATAAAAAAGATACCCAGCCAACAAAAATATGTTCTAAGAACATTTTGCTGATGTTCCATAAGTTCTAGAAACAGTTCTAAATACATCCAGTGTTTTAAATGTTTTGGAAACTTTTTTTTTTTGGTTATTCAATCATTAGGGAAACATTCCATTGTATCATTTTGAAAACATTATGGGAATGTTACTTTGAATGTTCCTACTTCCTGTTATTTTGAATGTTACTTCTGAATGTTCTCTGAATGTTCTAAAACAAGTAGTTACATTTAAAAAATGTCAGATGAACATCCAACTTAAATGTTTCAGGGGAAAAAAAACATTCCATGAATGATGTATAAATAATGTTTCTGTGCCAACATTTTAAGAACATTATCAGAGATCAAAGAACCTAAAAAACATTCTATTAATATTCTATTATTAATGTTCTGAGAATGTTTCCTGTCAGCTGCAAAATCCCCTCTGTAAAAACCTTTAATATGTCAGCAAAATCCAACAATTTCTTACAAACACGCAGCTTTTGTCTTCTCCAGATGTTAACTGATGGACTGGAGTGGTGTGGATTATTGTGATGTTTTTATCAGCTGTTTGGACTCTCATTCTGACGGCACCCATTCACTGCAGAGCATCCATTGGTGAGACACTGATGCAATGCAACATTTCTCCAAATTTGATGAAGAAACAAACTCATCTTGGATGGCCTGAGGGTGAGCACATTGCATCTAATGTTAATTTTTGGGTGAACTGTTCCTTTAAATGTTTTACCCTATTCACCTGTGGCGTTTTGCCTTAAATAGTTTGATATAAAGTGTGTTTGCTGCATGTGTGTGTCATGGAAGTGAAGCCTGCGGTTTAGCAGATGGCTCTCTTTCTCTCTCTCTCATCTGTGTCTCTCTGTCCAGAATCTCTCTCAGCGTAACAAGAGTGAAACGCACTCGAGCAGTAAATATAGGTCACGGTCGCATTGAAGCTGACACACAATAACAGCCCGCACTATTGACTTCCCATCCAGCGCTGCTGTTATCCGTGTGCTCAGACTTCAGGCGCAGCCGCGGCTTCAACATTTCCACCCGAGGCTGTGATAGAAAACCTGCTTTAGAGTAATCCAGCTCTGCAGGTTGTGGTGTTACAGGTTAGAAAGATACAGGCCATCATTAGACAAGCCTGGACACTTATACACCCCCCAAAAAATATTTGGGATGTATTTAAGAATATTTGAATTGCATATTCCCATGAAATTCCCATGCATTTGGATTGCACACAGTTTTAACATAAACTAAACTTAATATTAATATATCAGTCATGCATAAATTAAATTGCATTTAAAAATCATGGCATAGTTTATTTTTAATTATTTTCTTATTTAATTCAATCTGTTTTATTATTTAAATGACCATATTTTCAAAATGCATTGATTCAAATTGCTTAGAATCAGCATAAATTGTGAAAAAAAAATGTATTTGATCAGTTAAAAAGTATGAACACAGTTAAAATATAGCTAGATGTGGAACAAGCAATATTCAGTTATTTTATGATAAATAAACCTGGATATTGTGCATTTAAAACATTTAATTGATTAGTAATAGTATTAGTAAAATTGTTCACGCTTCACTTGTCTCTGGTTCTGTACCTCCATCTTTTAAATCTGCTATTATTACTCCCATACTTAAGAAACCAGGGGCTGACCCATTTAACTTTGATCATTTTCGTCCAATTTCAATCTGGTTTTCATCCCCACCATAGCACTGAGACTGCTCTTGTCAGAATAACCAGTGATCTGTTGCTGGCCGCTGACGAACTTTTAACCATACTTGTCCTTCTTGACTTGACCGCTGCCTTTGATACTGTCTCACATGAGATACTACTTCTCAACAGGTTGGCTTCTATTGGGATTACTGGCACTTCTCCGTCTTGGTTTAGGTCGTATCTTTCTGGACGCACTCAGCGTATTCAATTTAAAAGTTTCAGATCAAGAACATCTACAGTCACCACTGGTGTTCCCCAGGGTTCTGTTTTGGGCCTGCTTCTTTTCATTATTTATATGCTCCCTCTAGATTACATTTTGAGGAAACATGGTGTTCATTTTCACTGTTATGCGGATGACACCCAACTTTACCTGTCTGCCAAACCCACTGGTTCTTTTCCTCCACCATCTTTATCCAGCTGTTTAGCTGTAATTAAACATTGGCTTTCAGCTAACTTCCTGAAGCTAAATGGCAACAAAACTGAGGCTCTACTTGTTGGCTCTAGATCTGTTTTGTCTAAATCTAATTGTTTTTCCTTGTACATTGATGATAATGCAATCTGTCCTTCATTTACACCCCTTCATGTACTCTCAGATCCTCATCTTCAATTTCTCTTGTGGTACCTCGGATTCGACTAACTACCATGGGTGCCAGATCTTTTAGCTATGCTGCCCCCCCGCCTATGGAACTCCCTTCCCGTTGATATTCGCAACAGTGATTCCTGCTGACTTTTAAAACACGTCTTAAAGGTGACATATCGGGAAAATCTGAATTTTTCAGGTTTTAAGTGCTATAATCAGGTCCCAGGTGCATCTACCAACCAAGGAAACGTGAAAAAGATTAACCCAGTATCTTTGTTTTGGTAAGCCTTTTTCTGCAAGCGTCTGAAAAAACAAGCGCGTCTGATCTCGCTCCCCTAGTGATGTTGCAAAGGGATCTCATTATAAAATTACCACCCCTTAATCTGTAAGTTTCCACCCACGGCACCATCATTTTGATTTCGCAAGCGACAGCGGTGTACCAGTTCTACTGCCATGGAGAAAGTTTGAGCAAAACATGCTAACTGTTCTGCCTTTAGCTGCACAGACGATCACAGAACACTGTTTACATCCCAGCCTCAGAGGAGACAACAGAGCAGTGCATTTATTGATTTATTTACTGTATATTGCTGCTGCCACACAGATCTAATATAAACATGCAATTTAGATCCCAGCTGTTTACCTTCACAGACATAACCGACTGTTTTTGTAACTTACGCGTGTTTTTAATGTAAACTTGTGTGTGAATGAGAACTTAGGTTAGTACTCACATGCTATGACAGCCGCTTTCTGTCCGTGTGCACTCAGAAAACCGTATATCAGAAGTTTAAGCTAATATGGTTTAAAACGCATGATTTCAGTGCAATAAACATGATAATCAGAACCAAAACAGATGTTTTTAGCAGGTACGAGCTGTAATGATGCAGCTCTCTTCTGGAAAAGGGGGCGGGGAGCAGCAGCTCATTTGCATTTAAAGAGACATGCTCTAATATAGTGTTTCTGCTTCCACTCAAAACAGGCATTTTCAAAATGATATAATAAATGATCTGTGGGGTATTTTGAGCTGAAACTTCACAGATACATTCTGGGGACCCCTGAGACTTATATTACATATTGTTAAAAGGGGCATAATATGTCACCTTTAAAACATATCTTTTATAATATGTATTATTGAGTCTTTACTGCACTTTACCTGTATATGCACAGTGTTTATTGTGTGTTTTTGTCTTGTGCAGTGATTTGTATTTTATTTTTTATCTTTGTTTGCTTGTGAGGTGACCTTGGGTGTTTTGAAAGTCGCCATTAAATAAAATGCACCCTTTCTAGATGCCAGAATAATATAAGTGAGCATCTTTATAAGTTGCTGTGTTTCTTTTCATGCAATCAGCCATCACTAACCCCAGCGCCTCAGGACAATTTCCAGTTAGCGTTCTTGATTTTCTGCATCCGCTGAGCTGGTAAAACGTTCTCTTCCTGAAGCAGTTGGGAGCTTGTTGACACTTTGGAAAGGGAAAATCAAGTTGAAGATGCTGGGAGCATTTCAGTGTTTCACTCACTTCTGGCTCTTGAATACTGAAACAAGAAAATAAAGCAGACGTTTATGCATCAAGGTATTAGTTGGGATGAATGAGGTTTGGATGCTGTCCAAACTGCTGTTATCAACCACAATCAGATGGTGGTGACTAAATAAATTAATTTTACACATTATTTTATGTAAATGTATGGATTTATTTATTTATTTTTTTGGAAAACAACAAAAAAACTATTTAGGTTTTTTAGATTTTTTTTTTTGCACTGTACCATGGTGCTTTGTTACACTAAATACCAAAGTACTGAATGATTGCCATATTCATATATCATGTTGAATTAAGTAATCCAGTGATTCCCAAACTTTTTATCTAAACACTTTGAGATATAATATGTACTTTAATTCCCCCTGAGATTTTATGTTAATATTTCAACAATTTATTAAAAAACACATTTGCATGATCATGGTTCTCTGATGTTGGTTTATGGTCACAAGTCATGCAAATAAACACATAAAATATTTTTATAATTAATTTTAATATTTTTAGATTTAATATATATGTATTTAGTAATATTTTGTGTAATTTTAATTTTTTTTGATTGTTTTAATTTAAAAATGTATTATTTTAATCTTACATTTTTATTATATAATTAATGATTATGTTATTTTTTTCTCCATCTAATAAAAGTTTGGTAAACCCTGAATGTGTGAGACTACAGGGTTTCATCTCCATTTGATCTCATTTTCATCTCCACTACCTTCAGGTCTTCACAAAACTATATTTTGCACATGATGTGTATTAAATGCAGCACCAATTTTGTTTTTCTGATGTTGCCACAGTTGAACCTTAAATTAACTCAAAATCCCAACTGTTTAAAATTTGTGTGGCACAAAATACGTAAGCATAACTATGTAAACTTATAATAAAATAAAAATAATAATAAACCTCACCAGAGTAAATCACAGCAGGAAAAATTTGCAAGAGGAACTTCAGGATGCAAGCTGACTGATATTTGCACGAATTTTTAAAAATGTTTTCATAAATATCTGCAAGCGTTGATATCGGTAAAGAGAAAAATGAAATGGATGATATGGTACATTTGAGTTTTTAAAAATCTCATGATTATCTCAAAAGGAAAATGTTGGCTTTGATCTTAAAACCAAAAAGCAGGTGAATGAAATCAGCCAAATGTCCCGCTGTAAATATATCCAGAGATGGACTGTAATGTTCATTTCTGTTTCTTTCCTCTTCTACATTATATGAACACAAGAACCCATCCCTCTGTTCAATCCCACTCTGTCCTGCTGGATTTATCCGTCTTCATTACACCTGGCATATGGCTCTTTACCCACGATCCTTGGCTGAGTTTCTGTACTGAGCTATAAAATGTGCCCTAACAACAGACCAGAAAAAACAGCTCCGGCAATGTGCTGAGGGCAGATAAATGTCACCCACTCACGGATTCAGTGCTTAATTGTTTCATGAATGTAGTCTTTTATGGCAGGTTGGCGGAGAGTAAGTCAGGAACATGCATGTCTGATATGATGCTGCTGAAGCTGAGAGGGACTGGATAAGACCCTGATTAAAACTAGTCTGTTAGCTAGAAACTATTCATAAACAAAAATAGTTAAGCTACAATCAAGTAATTCCGCGGAAAAGTAGTTCAATTAAGATATGAGCAAACATGATTATTACGGTTTGCTGAAAGTAAAACCATAAAAAAACAACTTTACTTGCAATAAAATACAAAAAAACAGCAACTCAATTTCAACTAGTTGGCATTTTATTCTTAGTAATTTTATTTTCATTATTTTTGTTCTATATTTTATTTTTTTTATTGTTATTGTTGTTTATTGCTTGTTAATCTTACTATTTAGCTTTAATTTATTTAATATTGAATCAAGCAATTCTTTTGAAAAGTAGTTAGCTACACTTATATATACCGACAAACAGGGTTGTTAACTAAATTAAAACTCAAACCATTAAAACCCTTTTTGTTGCTTGAAATAAATGTTAACTATATAATATATATAGTTAATTAAATAAACCAGATTACCAAAACTAAATATACTGATTTTTGATAGGAGGTCACTGACTTTTTTTAGGAGGTCATTCAGTTTATTTACGGAATGTATTATTCCATAAATAAAAAAATAAAAAAATACTATATAAAATACTAAAAAAAAAATTACTTGACTAAAAATAATATATAAAAAATAATAGAAAATATAAAATAATAATAAATAAAATAATTATAATTATACACAGAAGATTAATTATTAATTTATAATTAATTATATTGATTATAATAATAATAAAATATTAACAAAAAACAATAATATCTCACTGATACTAAAATAACACTGCTAACAAAATGTAGTTATAGTTACATTGACACTAGTTAATGGGGTGATACCTTTTTTACTTAACCAGAAAATGTAATTTATGTA